>JAPMOQ010033694.1:7067458-7090535 GCA_026543055.1 Argiope trifasciata
AAAAAGGTGACATATGGAGTATGTCACCGCCCCTGAAAGGGTTAAAAGGGAGGGTTTTCACTTTTTTTAAATCTCTGTAAGCACGAGAAGAAGGAATAGGATGTCTAGATAAAAGCAAATAATCTTTTCTGTGCTATATTTTGATGGTATACAATTAGAGTGCAGTGCTTTTCTGCAGGGGAGGGGGATTCAGTTTTTCTTGTTGTGATGGAGGCTTTTTCCAGCAATTATTTATTAATATCTCAAGTATTTGTTTAAAAATAGTCTATTACATTTGCCCCTCAGAGAAACCAATAAAATTTTACTTCAGATATTGAACAGAGCAAAACATGACAGATACCTGCGGATTCATACCAGAAATTTACCTTTAACAATTCTTTCATATTAAAAGGATCAGACTTGCAGCAAAATAAAATGCTCTACATTTGCTTTAGCAGACAAAATTGAGGTAAGCGTGTGCTTTTCTCCTTCTTCTTCTTTTCCTTCTTAATATTTGCTCTTGAAGTAATTCCATTTATAATTTTTTAAATTATAAAAAATTATAATTTTTTTCAAAAAGGTATCAAAAACACATTTTCTCCTTTGTTTTAACATTCTAATAATTTTTTTAAATCGTAATTGTTGTATATATTTCTTTTTTTTTTTTTTCCTTCTTCTTTTGGGCTAAAAAACGACAATTGTTTTCGTTTTATTTTTTCATATAGTGCAGTTTTCATCTTAAAATGTTATTCATTTGAAATATTTTGTTACCTTTGGAAATAATATATTAAAAGTTTTTAAAGAAATTACAAAATATGTACAGCATTCTGAAGATTGATTCTATTTAACTGACTAAACCGACACGATGAGTATATTGTCTAGTTTAGTCGTAAAATTATAAAAATCCTGTCAAATTGAAATTAAATTTCAAATTATATCATTGTAGACTCCTAAAGCCTAGGAAAAGGATCATATATATTTTTGAAAGCCTATTTTTATCTATTTTGTTTGTTTTATCTTATGGGCAAAGTAATAAAGGGTAAATACATTCCAGAGCAATTAATATAGCATTAAAGAATTTGATTTAAGTTTTGGATTTAAAGCGTTTTATTAATAAGCGTAGAAGAAACTAGTTAAAAATTGATTGCCATTAAAACCGGCCACATAACTTTGAAAAGCTAATTCAATACAAAACTGTTTTAAATAAAATGTGAATAATTTTTAAAAATTCCAAATCTCGGATATATTTTACGTTTTGTGAAGAAGTGTGAACACAAGGTTTTAAAATAATAGGCGAGGAAAAGTGAGAAAAAATCCAAAGAAAATAATATGGCAAGCTATCCACTTATATAGTAGAATATTTATTTGAAATACCATTTTTTGTAGTAAAAAGAAATAGCAGTACTGCAAATAATGAGCAGAATGATACAAAGCACTTGATCCTTTCAGAAAAGAAAATTTAATTAAGGCAATGGAGGCAATTTTTAGGTTTAATTAGGATCATGACGGTAAATTTTTCAGGATTTTAAGAAGAACTGCAATTTACAAAAAGCTATCCAAGAAATAACTAGTCACTTGGTAATTAGTACATAATGTTGTGTTTGGACTTAAAATTCCAGTTACAGACAATACTTGACAAATTTTATTTGAAGCTATTAATTTCAAAATGATTTATTTAATTAAATAAAAATGTCAACTGCTTACTTTGAACACAAATTTTCAAACTGTAATGGAGAGGTTTTGCGCTAGCAAAGGAATATAAACAGACACCCACAAGCACGCACACGAACAAATAAACACATACACGTTATCAACAAATGAAGCAGTCTGTGTTATAAAAAGATACTTAAAAATTATACTTTAGGTGAAGAAATAATAATTACAACTTCCATAATTACAGAAAATAATAAATATTTTATTTCATGGAATATCGCATATAAATTATTATAACTATTTAATACCTTTAATTTAAAATAATTTATAGTCATTCTAATTTTATCAGGAAATAAACTTTTATAAAAACAAAAATTAATTAATTTTATGAGACCCAAAGAAGGAAATATCTTGTACATATAAACGCAATTTAAAAAGTAAAGACTGGTAATTTAATTTATTAGTAGAAGATACAGCTCTCACTTGAAATAGAACGTTCAATCTTCTGTTCAATTCATTTTTTTTTCCTGACAACTACACTATCTGAAAAAGTCTACTTAAGTGTAGGATTTGATAGAATTCTTCTATCTGACTTTTGTGTAATTACAAACTATCATGGATTACTAAAATACTCCAAATAGTGTTCTTCAAATCTATCACTTTTAAATGATCACCATAAATTTCATTAATCTCTTTGACTTAAGTAACGAGTTTTCATTCTAATACCTTCAATATATTCAATCACAATGTACATAATGGTTAATAAAATTAACCATGAACGACTCTAATTGCTACTTTCTCCATCTCCACAATTTCTGTTTCTTTTTGAAAAGAATCAAAATCAGACTGTTGTCAATCAGACAACTAGATAAAAATCAAATGTCGGAGGCAATATCATGTTTCTGTCTTCATTTCGTTCTTTCTTCATGTCAGTTTTCTTCTATACTTGATATCAGTCATCATCAAATTATTATTAAATGCTACTCTTTATTCTTCAAATGCAATATGTACGTAGATCTCAAGGCAGGTTCTTTAAAACGTCTGGTATTTATTTGATATAAAATAAAGGGCATTATTGCCAAGATTTGGCACTAATTCATTGTTGATGATGATGATGTCGTATCTGTGTTTCCAGGTAAATGGGGTTCAGTAGCTTCTGAGAGTAAAGATCCCTGAACACCCAGAGGGCAGAAGTCTGACTTCTAGCTCGTATGAAGATGGCGCACACATTCACTTGCACAACCCCTTTTTACAGGGGGGGGGGGGGCTCATTCACGTATCTCACAGGCAGAACACACAGAAGAACAATCATGCCCGAGCCGGGACTCGAACTCGGGAAGACACACTACCTCTATGCCAGGACGCCGGCTACTAATTCATTCCAAATTTAATATCATTTTCTATCATATAATAAATTATTCCAAATATAACAAAAATACAATTTTTTATTACTATAAAAGTGTGTTCTTAACTGCACCACAATGAAAACTGTCAAAGATAATGGGAAGCGTTATCCTGTTATTCTGGAGAAAGTACAAAAATTTTATCTTATTCATAATTGTTGTATCCTAAACATCTTAAGAAATACTATACTATTCGAATTAATTGGGACAAGCTTTATCGTCTAAATTAGTATGAGATTCCCAGTGATGTCTTGAACCCCCTCAAAACGGTTGTATCTGCATAGTGGTGTGTGACGGATCGACCTTGATTTTAATTTACTCGTTTGAGTGTGTCAATGGTTAGGTGAAACTTGAATTTGCGCTAACTCATTAAAAGTGTATTTTACGTCCAAGCCGTAAAAAGGTTATCACATTATAACTTGTATCTTTGCATGTAATATTTGGCGATTTTACATTGAACGCTAAATAGTAATCAAATCACTATGAGAGTGAGAATGATACTCCTTGTCTCTGATAACGGAACGAAATTTTCTTCAGAAAAATGCTGATGACACTTATTACGTTTCAGATGAGTGTTAAAGTAATAAATAAAGTGTGTGAAATTTGCTTTAAAAATATATTTATTATAAAGGAACACTTTTATATATTTTCCACATGGAAGACATTAATAAAAATTATAATTTTGATGTGCATAATACAAATATTAATCTAATAAAATGAAGTAAAATTTTTAGTTTTACGATTATTTAATCTTCATATATCTTACGGTTTAACTTTATTTAACAATATATATATATATATATATATATATATATATAGGGATTTAATTAGCGGCCATTACTGTTAAATACTTAGTTCCAATTTGTTGTAATAGATGTCGCCACGGGTACTGCTAAATATCGCTGAATCAAAGTCCGTGACGCGTGACGTAAAAATTTGAAAGAAAGCGAAGTACGCATTCGCTCGCCGGACGGGGATAGAGAGGGTCATATCGTTCCGATTATGAAACTTTAATAGGAAAGTAGTTTCGCCATGAAATAATTAACTAGGCCTCATCCTTGGTGGCATCTATAAGTAATATTTTTTTTTTCCTCTGTTGTAAATAGTCCTGTCATATTGTTAATGTCTTTTCCTTATTCTTTACTGTAAATAAATTTCTTTCTTATTCAAAAGCTTCTTTTCCTTTAAATCAGTGATCCTAGACACTGATCTAAATGTGGTTGGATGGGCATTCTCTCCCACCCAATTCCTACACACACACACACACACACACACACACGCACACACACACACACACATATATATATATATAGGAAGGACTTGAAATTCGAATTTAAATGGATATCAGTAATGTTTAGTTCTTCCAATATGTATGCATCCTTGTATGTATATATATTCCACAAGCTGATACTTGAAATGAATTATTGTATTTTTTACGTTAAAGCTGTTCTAATAAGGTTTTTTTTATTATTATTATTGCAAAATGATAAGCGCTTTGGCTAAAATAAATGATGGGAATTATATTAATAATTTTAAAAACAGCTGCTAGTTAATTCTCAAGAGAAAATAATAAATATTGTTAAATAAAAAATTGCATTATAATACTTATGAAACAGCCATAATTTTTTTTTCCACTAAAGGCTAAGAGTTTGATGATTTTGTATTGGATGTGAAAGAATATTTAACATAGAATTAATTCTTTAATGCTACTATGCACAAAAAATAATTTTAGTTATTTCTTCGATCACATTTATATTTTAAAATTACTACTAAAATGGCTTCTCACTAAAAATGTTCTAAATACTGAGTATGAAAATATTCTCACCATTATTTAGGATTCATTTATTATGAAATTCATGTATTACTGATATTAAAAATTATTAACTTAACAGAAATGCTTCCCCTTTTCTTCTAACGCAAATAACAAAGCAACAACAAAATAGAATTTGAAAATAAGGGATATAAAATGAAGGAAAGCAAAATAAACCTAGTTTGTAGCTCATGTAATAGCAATTATGTGTTAAGTATTTACTGTATTTCATTTGGTAGAGAATAACCTTTTAATTAATGTTGATAGTTCATGGAACATATCGTATATCAGCGAGTTTTAACATACAGGGGGTCCCAAATTAAAGTTACACTATTTAGAGCTTCATACCACCGTAACTAAACATCCGAAAATTCTGAAATTTTGGGTACGCCTTAATAAAAGAATGGGAAAAATATTTTGCTAAAAAAATTTAGTTCAAAATGTCACCACTAGAGAGCGTATTATCAATTGTTTTTTATAAGAATTACCCATTAGCTTGGAACTAATCCAAGTCATGTTCGATATGATGGCCACCATTGTCAGCCACCTTCTGAAATCTGAAAATGGCATGTTCAACAGCAGAGCGTAGTGTCTGCGTTGAAATATTGAACACTTGGCGGCAAATACTAGCTGCAAGATCAAGCAACGTTCTCGGGTTGTCACGGCCAACCAGATCTTTCAAATATCCCCAGAGTCAAAAATCGCATGGATTAAGGTCTGGGAATCGGGCTTATCAATCATTATTGAAGTGGCGGCTTATTACTCTTTCTTCTGTAAAATGTGTTTTCAGAATATTTTTTACACAATTTGCAGTGTGTGGAGCCGCACCATCCTGCATAAAAATCGTTCGGTCAAGACATTGGCGTGATTGTAGAGCCGGAACAACTGCATTCTCCGACATCGATGCATATCACTCTTTCGTGATAGTGCATATCACTGCACCTGATGGAGTTTGTTCCTCGAAGAAATACGGCTCCAGAATAAAAGAAGTATTAAATCCACACCATACCGTTACTTTTGGTGAATGTAACGGAACATCTAGAGTAGAGCGGGGATGTTCTGTAGCTCGAATTCGGCAGTTATACGTATTTACCAAGCCGTCTAAATGTAAATGAGACCACAAAATGTTCCAAGGTCATTCAGAATCGACCTCACACCGAGCAAGAAATTACAGTGAGAACGTTAATCGTGCGTCAAAATCTTGTGGATGCAGCTGATGAAGAAGTGAGATTTTGTATGGATAATATCGTAGGGTTATTCCTGAGGATTCTATGCACAGTGGAACGCGACCTATCCAACACTGTTGCGATATGGCGAAAAATACTGCTAGCCATGAAGTTTGATGTTTTGTCCTCTTCCACTTGTTGAAGTGCAATCTCCTCAACGATTTCTAAAGCAACTGATTTTCTTCCTCTTAATGGACGAACACCCAACGATCCTGTTTCTTCAAATTTCGTAATCATTCTTTGAGACGTCACTGGTCCTATTCGAAGATACTTGAAAGTCCGAAATATCCTTATGGCTGCTGGTGCTGAATCGTGGTTTTGATAAAACAGTTTGACTGATAAAGCGCAAGATTGCAAACTTAGTCATTTTGAGTCACGAACACACTTGCATGAAGTTTTCAAAGAATGCATTCCCTTTTATACTGGCTAGCTATTAAATGACGTTGCAACATTTGCATATGTTGTAGTTTTAAATGTTTGGTTAGTTGAATTAACGTCGCACTAGAGCTGCGCATTGGGTTATTGGCGACAGTTCGGAATCTATCGCGTAGGACAGACCCGCTTTACATGAATACGCCCTCTAATGGCGACATTTGGATTTTCTTTTCTTTTCTTTTTTTTTAGCAAAATGTCTTTCCCAATTCTTCATTAAAGTGTACCCAAAATTTTAGAATTTTTGGATGAATAGTTAGGTCGGTATGTAGCTCTGAAATAGGGTAACTCCAATTTGGGACACCCTGTTTATTAGAGAAAGGATTTTAATTTGTATATAAATGTATATTAGAGAAATAATTTTAATTTGTATATAAATGTATATTAGAGAAATAATTTTAATTTGTATATAAATGCATATTATTTTTACTAAGATATATATTTAAGACTTTTAAAAGATTGTCCCAACAATCGCGTATTTATGAAATAAATTTTCCATATTTGAATTTAAAAAAAGCTTAATTAATTCTGATTTTACAATAATGCACAGAAACTTCAGCGATTTTGAATAACCTTTTATTGATTTTAGATGCTTTCTACAATGCAGAGAAAAATTTATTGCATACAGAAAACTCACATATAGTTGATATACTAAATCTACGCTAGAAAATTACATGAATCTAATTTGCTTGTTTTGAAAAGTTTACAAATAAAATTTCAGATGGAGCTGTCAACTCTTAAATATCTTTTTTTAGAGAAAAAACTTCCTTTTTATTAAATATATTTCTTGACCTTAAAACAACTTTTGTGCAAATAAAAATGCAGCTATTTTGTTCTCTTGTAACTTTCAACAACTTTTTGAATATATATATATATATATATTCATGATACTTGAGTTGTGTTTACTTATGAGATTAAATTAAAGAAGAGTGAAGGAATTAAAGGAAAATTCAGTTTTCAGATATTTGTTATATAACATTCTTCTATCAACTTTATAAATAAATACAATTAAAAATATAAATGATAAGGGTATTGAACACAAAAAATACGCCACCTCTAACATAAATTATCTTAAAATTTAAAAAAAACACATCAATTTTATTGGTTTATCAGTCTTTTAAATTGCACAATTTTATTCTATAAAAGTAATACAGATCTTAGATAGCATGTATGTTTTATTGTCAAAATCATCCGTTTATATTTCCGTATGTAAAGATTAAGTTTTTATATAAACGAGAATATTAGATGTTTAAATATAAGATATGTATTTTTATAACTATATCAGGCTTATTATGTTATTTATTTCATCTGTATATGAATTGTTTATTTTATTTCCAGAAATTCAAAAGCTTTGAGCATATTTAATTTCAAATAGTAGGAAATTTATTTGTTATATTCTCTTATTGACTTAATCAGCTGAAATATACATTTAAATGATCCACTTATCTTAAAACAATTAGAATCGTTTGTGATAGTAATAGTTAAGTTAAAATGCAATTTTTTTAGGATAGAATCTATTTCAGATTTTCTTTTAATTGATTTTTATTTGAGAACTATATTTATCATACTTTGACTGTGAATGAATAATTCAGAGAATTCAAGCGTAATGATGCAAGCGTTCTTGATGTATTTAGTCGTATATTTTAAATTGGCGACCAGTTAATAAGATATGATTAATGATTGGTGAAAATTTCAATTGCTTCCACAACAAACCATTCTTAAACTTGAAATTTTGCTATATATACAGAAAGTCAATAAAGTTATTTCAAAACCCTTACACAGCTTTTTGTCTTCATTGTGCTCTGCACTTGCCTCATTTTCTGTTTATATTTTATGCACAAAATATTTGTTTTTTCAATTACATCACAGGTAAAGGCAGCAATATTTTAAAATGGAGACATTTAAAAAAAATTCCAACAGTGTTTCTGTCAGAAGTTAAATCTTATTCGTTAATACAAAAAAATATATAAAAAAAATTATTACAGAATATATTATTAATGTCGAAATCTACTCCTCATGGAAAAATAAATCTAATCCTCATGTTCTGGTCATAACGGTAGGGGGGAAAATAAATAAATAAGAAATATTCTTAACAATAAGACATAAGACAAGATGAATTATTCCAGCGTACAGTTTTTTATATGTATTTTTTGAATTTTAATATGCTGTAAAAACTATTTTTTTACTGTAAATTTTCAGAAAATTATCACGAAAAAAAGTCAATATTTCTTTTATTTTTTTGATTCATTAAAATTCTAATTAAAAATTCTGAAAATCACTTTTCTTCCCTCCAAATTATATATTTCCTAAACTTGATTGGTACACGGCCTGATGTGTACAGAGTCAGAATATTCACATTGAGACAAAAGCTTTTTCTTTATGTTTACGCATCTAAACTTAGTTAAAATACCAATACATTTTCCCGCCAAATACTTTTACTAACAGATAACATGTTTCTTAGCAAACCTATACTAATTACTCGCCACCCAATCTTTTTCAAAGAGCTACGCACGATTTATTTGCTCTTTATGACCCTACGCAAATGGTAGTACGCATTTGTCCTACTAACTGCAGAACATTTTTCTGTAAAACTAATTCAAAAAAGAAAAAGATTATATTCATGATTAGCAGAAGACGAAGTTATAAAAAACCCGATAGAGGCATTTAGGTGCTTTTTCAGCCATGTAATTGATGCTGTTATTGTATAAATACATGATAGATATAAAAGCTCCAAATATTATTTATGATTTCAAATTAATCACTGATACAAAAACTTTACAAAAACACGAATTAGAGAAACATTGCAAAAATTTTGTAAAGTTTTATAACAAAGATGTAGATGAAAACCTAATCCATGAAATTTGTTTGCAGCCGGATTTAATTTTGCAAGAGATGTAAATAACGCACAAGATATATTGCAATGTATACTAATTAATAATTATAATGAGTTATTTCTAAATATGTTAAAATTATTCTTTACGTTGCCACTTACTATTGCAAGTTCTGAGGGTTCTTTCAGCAAATTAAAGTCAATAGAGAATTATCTTCGGTAAAGCATGCATTCAGAACGCTTAAATGCACTTACTATATTAAGGATCGAAAAAGAAGTTGCAAAAAATTGTAATTTTTCTGAAGTAATTGATGTATTAGCAAAATCAAATTAATGCATTAATAATATATGTTCCTGTTTGTATTTTTTTTTCTCTTTATTTTACAAAAAAATTAGGGCCCCAAATAACTTTTTGCACCCTGACTCATTCATAGAGAAAGCCGACTCTGGCGTTCTTATAGAGAACTTATCAGGTTCACTGTGAGAAAAAAAGCTAATATTTCAAGGAAAAGGACACCTGATCATCCTCCATTCACATAACGAGAAATGCGCATTCTCTATAGCTCTTCTAGATGCACGCCAAGTTTTCCTTCCAAAGGTAATTAAATCCCACTAAACTTACAATGCAAGACACTTTTTAATGAGTTAAGGTGGGTTCACACGAGGCTTTTTATTGTCCGCAAACATTGTCTCTCTGCTGTTGTCCCGGCATTGTCCCCGTGTGAACACTTGAGACAACGCGGACAACGTTTGTCTCGACGGGACAATCATTTGCCATTGTCCCGTTGTGGTCACGTGATTTTCCGAAAGTAGGCGGGATCTTCTATTGCGGACAATAATAAGCATCGTCTGAAACCACCTTTATTAGAGCTAATGCGATAGAGCGCAAGTTCCCCAATCTCGTATCAGTAGCTCAGTTGGGAAGCTTTTTGCTTGACAGTTGGTGATAACAATTTTGAGTTTCAGAGTAGCACAGTTTACTTCACTTGTTTAAATATGGATATTTTACCGATGGAGCGTTCTAAAATAATCGCTGTCAATGAACACTCATCTATGACTGTGAGAGATATAGCTATGGCAGTTGTTAAAGTTTTTTTCTATTTCAAAATTTTGTAGAGTATTTTGTATTTGTATAAGCCAAGGAATAAAACAAATTTATAATATGTAATAAAAACTTAAATTCTTATTCTTGCAATGTTAAATGAGGTTCAGTTATCTGAATACAGAGCAAGATCTAGTTTATGCCCCCTTTTTAAACTATCTAAAATATTTTTAAAAATAATATAACTACGATTAAGAATACCACCATAATCACATATAGATTTAAAATAAACAAAATTAAAGAAAACCAATTAATTAAATTATTTAATATGAAGTAACAAAATTTTGTACATCTTTAAAATTAAAGCATTAAACTAATGTACTGACTGCTCTTATCGTACTTGATTATATTTGTTTCAACATTAAGAAAAGAATATTTGTTTTAATAACTTATGAATTCAATAAGCAAAATTTTGGAACAAGTATTCTTTAAATCTATGCTAACCCCCCACCTTTTTTTTTTTTTTTTTTTTTTTTAAGAAAAAAGGAGGGGACAGTTGCATTTTCTGAAAATAACTAAAAAAATTAAATATACCAATACGTTCTTCCCAAAATCTTAAATTTGATGCTCTCAGTTAATAATTTTAAAAAATGCATTAAACTTTCCAACTACAGGGTATAATATATATATATATATATATATATATTTGTTGTTCTACTTAGAACTGTAAGTAATTTTTTTTAATTTCATGCAATACTTACAAATAAATTCAGAAGAATTGCAATTAAATACATTAAGATATATATATATATATATATATATATATATATATATATATAACATATCAACATGGTTGTATGTCTGTTCTATGCACAATTTCTGTGCTACTCACAGCATGTGGTTTAAGCATAAGAGATTCATGTGCAAATTTAATAATTCCTCTATTCATTAATTTATATGAAAAAAACCTGATGGATAACATGAGATTTAATAGCTTTTGATAAATTATTTTTAGCAATATTTTTTTCTTCTCTCAGGAAAACTTTTACTCGATCAAATATGTTACATTATTATTTCTTAAAACTAAAAGGAATGAACATTTATCAACCAATTATTTATAAATAAGCTCCCAAAAGTTTTAACAAATAAAAGAATTTAAATAAATTTTCTCCAATGATTAGAATTTCATATGGAAAACAAAGTTCAATATTCATACATGAATTGTTTCAGATATAATACATTTAGAAGAGAGAGAAAAGAGTTTAGTCAGAAATATAAAATTTACCAAAGTTTTAGATCTTTTAATAAATGAAATAACTTAAAGCAGATGTTTTATTAATACAAAAATGAGAATAATACAAATTATTCTTTTTATTCTCCTAATTCCAGTTGCTAAAGTCACGGATAAATTCCAAAATGGATGGTAGGGACATTTGCAGGTAGGACATGGTAACACCACAAGCAGCAAACCTATGTAGCATGTAGAAAAAAAAAATTAATAATGACCATATCGCATTTTTGGAAATGCTTTTATAAATCTTTCTTTTAATAGAGAAATATAAATTAACCAGTTTTATAAAGTTTCTGAAATTGCAACTAAAATTATACATACTACTTATTTCAAAGATTGATATTCTATTATTTGGAAGTTATGAATTAATTTAAAATATATATGCTCAAATGATATTAATTGCAAAATTAAACTCAAGTCTCATTTAACATATCTACTTACAATCTACTTTGTCTGAAGTATGCATTAATTCAAATTGTTCGGTAAATATCATAATCTGTTAACAGACAGTTAGCAAACGATTCCTTTTCAGACATTTTATAATTGTCGCAATTTTTATTTCTGTTAAAATATTATTAAAAATAAAAACAAACGAATTTTCTCTTTGAATAACATATTTTATTAATATTATTTGTATAATAACTGATGATCAATTGTCAATCTTAAGAAATCTGGCAATAGTTTGTAAGTTATGATGTGAAGTGAACAGAATAAACGAAGCCGATGGAATTCTAAAACGCTTAGTCTTGTTTTGATTATTTAAGTATATAAGAAGCGCTGTAAGCTACAGAAATCTACATACATAATTTGAAGCTTAAGAAAAATATAATAATATCTAGGAATACAGTTTAAATAACACCATCTATAAAACATCATGCCTTTGGAAGCCAAGATTGAGCTGTAAAATATTTTGTGATTTCAAAATTCAAATTTTATATTATAGGATCATAAAAATATATTCAATGTTCTAAAGGCAAAATGGGAGAAATTAATATTAAAATATAGGAAATATGACTATGTACAAATTCACTGATACATAAGAGAAAAAAAACTTGTTGATTACAAAGGGAAATATATAATAGTTATTTACCAATGAATTCCATTCCCAAATGAAAAACTATTTTCTTCACAATTGTTATAGATGATGAGTTTCCCAATCCCCCCCCCTAAAGTTAATAATATTATTTTCCCAAACTTTTTTACTGATTCCTTGTTAACAAATAATCAGTTGAAACAATACTTGGTCATTACATTTTCAGCAAATTATTTCTTATTTGTGAAGTAGCTTTTAAAACAGAAGTGGTAATTATTAATAAACATTTTATTTTGTAACTCGGCAAAACAGAGGGTACTAAATATTTTTCATTCATTCTACGAACAATAAAGATTATACTTATAATGTATTGTTTGCGGCATTTTCTTTAGATTAGGAATAATAGTAAGTTTGACCTTAATTCCACCACTGATTATTATTCTTAAAAGAATCACTTCATATACTTTAACATTCACACAAAGAAAAAATATCTGATTACAATTTAAACTGAATATAATATTAACATATGAATTAATCAATTTATATAAAAGTATATTCAAAAAGCTTAACCCAAAAAAAAACCTTTTTATTTTTTCTCACTTTCTCTCTCTTTAAAAATCTAATTCTTAAAAAATGAATATTACTGATCTTAATAATTTTATCTCATTTATTTTTGAAAGTACACAATCTAATCAAAAGAATAATATAGTAAAAGGATATAAAGTAATGGATGACTGATAGAAAATATAAAAGAAATAGATTTCAAATAAACATTATTAAAAACAATGCATATGCTATGTTATCTTTGTATGCAAAATATCAAAATAATAAAGTTTTCAGCAGAATAACTACACTGAACAATGTCAGTAGTGAAAATGGAAATTTTTACAAAATTTACATCTAAACAAAAAAACAGGTAAATCAGAAGTTCAACAGTTTTCTTGTTTCAGTGTTGTCGTGATGAATATTCCTGTCCTCATACTTATGAAGATGATCTTGACGTGGTAAGAGAACAATGTAGTATTTAAAATATTATTCTAAACTTTTAAAAGGATGTATTTAAAATGTTTATACACAATATAGTGAATTTCAAATGAATATTACTGTATATATCTAACAGAAGCAATACAAGTATTTCTTGACTTAATTCATTTAAAAACAAATTTGGATTGAACTTTTTTATAGTAATTGAAGCATATGCATAAATACCTTCATTCTAATACACCTATATGAAACAGTGGTCAAAGAAGAAAAATAACATCTGGTATATTTTTAAAATCTTTATAAAAGCAAATCACTTTATCACCTGATAAAAATTATTCAAGGTAATGTTTGTAAAATGCTTACCAAGGAATGGACAGTTATCCTTGTTTGCATGCATGATAAGAAAATTACATCACAAACTATGATTCAAGAAAAATATCTTATAAATGCTAAAAAAAATTAATAATTATTAAAAATGCTTACAAAAGACAACGAAGGCCTTCACTACAATCGGGTGGAGTTATCACAAAGCATCTAAATGCAAAGTAGAACGAAACCCAGGTACACAAGGGGCGCTAAAATAATAACAATCACATTTCAAAACAATGTTAGATCTTTGAGATAGTTCTGAAGTTGATTTTTTTCAGAGAATCATAAATACTTATAGGTCTTTTATTTTAAAATATGTAGCGATTAAGCATTTTATTATGTTTCAATGTTACTTTAAAATGTTAAAATTCATTCCAAAAATCGATTATACTGTACTGAAATATTAATATTTTTGTAACGCAGTTTTAAAAAAAAAGTCACTTGAAACTGTAAACATGGATAAATACTGAAATCCCAAGAAATTTAACATTTTTTTAAGGATGAAAAAAAATAAGGTTTCTAACATTTTATTTAAATCAGTCCAATAACTGCACCATATTGACATTTGTATTTTTAAATAATTAATGAATTATCTTTTCCTCTCTTGAAATAAAATTAATATGTTATACTTTTTCTATACATGAATATTAATTTGATGTTGAAAAATGTTTCATTTATACTTAAAAGATTACAAGAAAAAAACGTACAGACAACTAACAAAAAATATTATTGAGTCAAATCTTATTCAAAAAAAAAAAAATGTTGGTACATACAATGTGAAACTTTCATCTCACGGTATCATATAATAAAATAAATTTTAAATGATGGATATTTTTCATTGCATGTTATAAAGATTTGAATTACTAATTCAATATTTGCTCATCATAATAAAATTTATATAATTTGTGGCATGTCTACTCCATCACAAGAGTGTGACTGCTCATGTTGGTGGCACTAGCTATATATTTTGCTGTTTAATATATTATTTAAAATTTCTATAGCATTTAACACTTTTAATACATAGCAAACACTGAATATATATTTTTTACCCAAAACTATGTATAAAGTAAATTTCCTGTTTCTTCTAGCTGGAATAAATTGATTAGCTATTGGCACTCAGTTGTATTAGAAAATTGCTTACGACAAAAATGCTCTTACTATATAACTTTAAAATCTTTATTAAATAAATAGGGACTGTATTCAATATTTTAATATTAGGATTTTTTTTAAATATGAATATGGATATAAAACAAAACTTATATAATAAACAGCAAAAAATATTCAGGATTCTAATTTATAAGTGAACTTTTCAAAGAGCGAAAAGATCAACAATCATTCAGAATATTCAAAATAGTTAAAATACATTCAAATATAATTATTTTTGAATTTATTTTTTCTATTCGTGAACTAAGCATGTTTGTTTTTCATTAAATTTTCAGCAATCATAAAAAATAATACCGAAATATTTTAAATGAAATGAGCAATTCTTTTCTATTTGCTAAGCATGGTAAAAAGAATATATTTTTCACACTCTAAAATACTATTAAAAAAGAGGGAAGTAAAACTTACTTTTGTAACGAGACCATACAAACTCCATACTATAGTCAGAAATACCATATCTTCAACCAATTGTTCATAAGATCTTTCATCTTGCACGTAAGGTCTTTCATCTGGCACGTACCTAATATAATATATGTTACCGTGAGAAAAAGGAAAAAGTTTATTTTTGGAGATTGTAATCAAAATTGAGTTACATATTTTATTCCGGGGGATTATTACATAATTTTATAGTTGATATTTTTGTTTAGTATTAAATATTGAGCAATCTTTATCTAACCTTTTGACATTCAATTGACTTGAATTCAAACACTATGTACTAAATATTGTAAACCTTCTGAAAAAGTGAAAATTTAATTTTAATAGAATTTTAACCAAGTTGCATCATTGATAATTACATTAGGAAAATAATATACTTTCCTGCAATTATAGCAGAATTATGTGTCGTTGAAAATTAAAATATAACTGAAATTATAATATATGAACTCTTTCAGTTACATCAAATATAAATATGAAGCAAGAAAAGGTTAATTTATTAATTCATGCAGAAGAGTTCAAACAACCTATTTTTCTTATTTTCTTTCACAGCTATAATTTTATAGCAATTATAAATATTTGAAGATACAAGAAATTAATGAAATTTTAAATTCTTTTATGATTTAAACTATTTTTTTTATTTATGGTTGAATAAGAAAATAAGATTAATTACATCCTAAAAGAGTTTCTCAGTTTTATTAGATTTTTTGAAAATCACTCTCAAAAAAGAGAACATCACATGGATAAATTTTGAGCTCTATAGCTTTTTAAAAAAGGGGGAAGTTTAAGCACAGAAAAGATTTCAAAAAGTAAATTTCAATTATACTCTATGTAAATGATTTAAAAGATTATTATTTAGATATTTTATTCATTAACTTGAAAAAAAATATTAAGTTTAAGAAATTACTGTCCTATTTGTTAAATGATTGAGAGCCAATAATTCTGAAAATTTAAAAGGCATTTGTTTTTGAAATGAAAAAATATTAATAATTTGAAGAATTTCATAGACCTTTTTTAAAACAAAATATCTTGTTGGAAAATATTAAACAATACACAGCAAAACATATTTATATGTTTAAAAAAGTCATCTCCAATTTAAATAGTATTAGTTAAAAATAGGTAACTGAATAAAAAAAATTGGATAACATAAAAATAAAAGGAATAAACACAAAAGCAAACACACATGAGTTTTTTTTCAATAACTGGAATGCTAGTGAAGGAAAGAATTACATCCAGTCCAAAGCTACATTAAAAAGTGTACAATTTGTATTCACTGGATGACAATGATGAAAATTAATCAAAGCCAGCAATTCAATAAACTATTTCTTAAATATAAGACTAGGAATTCTTATATATATTCACTCATGATTTATTTGTTTATTCAAGGGAAAAATATTTTAAATTTTGAAATTAATAAATTTATATTAAATAATTAAAAAAAATACTTTTATTAGTGAACTAATGAATATTTTTTTAAAATTTTATTCTAATTATTTTCTGCCTAGCAGTTTTTGATAAATCAGTTATTATTGTGAGTATTGTATAGCTCTAAAATCGATCCCCCCTCGAATCATTATCTAGTGACGTGATTAATATAGAATTCAAACTGAATTAAATTAATATATTTATTATAATTAAAAGCTGAAAGCCTAAGAATTATGTATTATCACCAAAAATACAGAAGTATACAAAATTTATGAACTCCCGAACATCTGTAAGTGAAGAAAAGGTAGATTAAAAATGTCATTGTTACAATTATGAATCAAGTTATAAACATTGCAGCAAGTCAAATTTAATAAAATAGTAAGAATTGTTCATTTAAAGTATTCTGAAAAAGCCATTTCGACTGTACAGAAATGTTTTTAAATGAAAATCCGAAATTTGTAAACTGGACTTCACAGAATGCTTAAAGTAATCATGTTATTAATTGTAGGATGATTGGTTGCGTTTATTATTAATAAGATATTGTTTTTATTTCTTTACCTTTGGATTTCGTTCTCTCTTCTTGGATCTTCACAGTTGTTGGCCTTTTTGGAACGTTTTTTGCCCCTTCTTCTGGAACGTTTTTTGGAAGGCATTATAAACAAATGTTAATCAAATTAGCACTTAATGTATTAATTCTCTTGATCAATTCAAAGCAGGGTTGAGTGTTTAAGTGTAATTTACGACTTCACTAAAAATCAGCTGGTTTTACCTCTAATGAATACCGCTGGCATGCAAATTCATTTGGAAGTGATATGTGACAATGATTGTGAACCGAAAAATAATCCTTTTTGCAACCTTAAATGCTGATTAGTGGATCAATTTCATTATATCAAAACAAAAATCAAACACCAGAATTAAAATTTGCATAATTTCGTATTGCATGAAATTTCATAATATTCAGATGAATATTTTTTATTATTTCATTAATTTTTAATACCTTCTTATTTTTTTTGTGGAAGAAATTATTGCAATCATTGTAAAAACAAATAAGAATTGAAGTTTTTAGGGAGGGGACAAATGAAGTAGGGGAGGGAAAGACTTTGAAAAATATGTAGTATATTTCACAAATAAAGGAAATAGTTTAAAAATACGATGTATTGAATTTTCTATTGAGACGAAACTAAATTTACTATCTAAAGCCAATATCTAAATTTTCATAGTTCAAGACTGTATCCATAATGAATACTAATGCATTTTTAAGGGGAAGGTGAACTCTTAAGCATTTTTATGACTTATTTACTTTTTTTATGTTTATATATTAAAATGCAAATTCTCAAAAAGACTTTTTAAAATGAAGTTTATAATTTTTTTTTAATTAAATGTATATAAAAATTAAAAATATTCCAGAAGATTTAATCTTAATTTTTTCTGTTACTTTTTTCATACTACCCAATATAAATTAGGAACAAAACTGTGTATGATTTTGTTATTCCAATTAAATACTATTTTTTAAAAAATATTTTTATGCACACTTACTAAATTTTAATAGTTTTTTAAAACTAAAATTGACTTTTAAATATCTAAAAAATAAAAATAAAACACCTCGAAATATAAAATGCATACCCTATTTATTTATTTTAATTTATATATTTTATTTAAACCGTTACAATTTTGTGTCACGAATAATAAAATATCATTTATGAGACTTTTTTTTCCCCTAATGCCAATGTTTATATCATTTTGAATTTGTAACAAGTAGAATTCTTTTAGAAGTATAAAGTTAAGCGGGACTGTTTTCATTCATTATGTGATCTATGCATTAAAAAAATGTATCTTGAAAAATTTGCGGTATTTTTTTTTTTCCACAATTTTTTCAATCCGATTGTTAAAACTGTCGAGAGCTGTTGTCGTTGGGATGGTCGCTGATGTAACTAAGCGGTCTTTTCGTATTTACTTCGCGCTTTGCATTGAAAAAAATTATTTAAAAAAAAGACATTTTAGAAATTTTAGGATAGTTATATTAAAAAACAAGTCATCACTGATTGTCACCATATTTGTAAAACTTTTTGCTGTATTTTAAATTACGCTTCCCCACTCAAAAACTTTTTTAAATAGCATTTTCGAACATACTTTTGATTGAACAGTTATTTATTCTCATCTAAAGCTAGATAATTAATTTATTCTCTGAACACAATATTTTAAGACTAAAAATTTGTCTTTATTCCAAAAACAGGGAAAATATAGATTTTTTACAGTTTTTTAAAAATAAATTTAATAATAAGATTAATTAAAATAATTAGTCTTAATAAAAACAATGATTATATTTAATTAAGATTATTTTAATGTCCAAAAAATAAAAATTTCAGGAACTTACGGAGATTACTCTTTAAAACTTTGAATATAAATCATTCATGTTTTAGGACAGTTATATTTTTTTTCTGCTTCGTGGTCGGATAGGGGGGGGGGGAATCTAACATTATTGAAAATAGAAGTACTCACTCACCTTTAGTGAAAACGGCATTTTTGAGGGAAAAAAAAATGAAATAAAATCTTCTCATTACTGGCTACTTTGATTCGAGCAGGGGGGGACCAAATTCGCACTTTAGTACCAGAATTCGATTATTGGTGCAAATCATTATTATTCAAAATTAATCCTTTTCATTGGATAAACATAAGACTAATAGATATCCTTTTTATGCTTTTAGCTTAAAAGATACTTACAGCTTTCTGCAATCAACTGTTTACCATTCATATTAAAGTAATAAATTAGCAGTTTCAATTATCTATAATCAAATGCACCTTACCAAGACAAATGAAATAATATTTTAAAGAATTTTTGAACAATAAACATAATGCGTACTGGCTGATTACTTATGCGTGCAAAGAAGCAAAATTCATTGGCAAATAAAATTGTCACAAACTCTTTGATTGTTTAGGGAGAGAGCTTCGTTATAGTTTTATTTAGCGGTAACTCAAAATGATGTGGTAGGATGGACAGGAGATTATTGATTATTTATCTAGAGATCTTGGAAGGAAGGGGGTGTCTCCGCATTTCCGTCATTATTTATTCCCTTCATCATTTCATTTGTCTCTTTTTATACATTCTTTTTAGAAAAAAGTAAAGGACGGAAATGCTGCCAACCAGATAGAAAGGTAGAGTTGGGGGGGGGAAAGCAAAACTGCAATGCAATGCTTTCCTCCCCATAAAGTACTTAGAATATTGTCTGATAACTTGAGAAAAAAATTAAATGACGAAAAAAATCACAAAGCAACTGTCTTCATCCAAAGGCCTAAATAACAGATTAAGGATTAAATGTTATGGTACCGAAATTATTTAGAAAAACCGAAGTGCAATTTTTGGTATCCTTGATAAGCAGCTAAATTTCAAATCCCAAGTTCAAACTTTCAGGGAAATCTATAATAATTATAATAAAGCTCAATGTGTGTGTGTGTGTGTTGGCGCTCTACAGGCCAGACCGTTGGACCTACAGCTACCAAATTTGGTACACGTATACCTTGGAGGTCCGGAATGTGCACCTCGGAGCCCTTTTTTCGAATTTTCAATTAGGATTTGAATTAATTAAAATTTAAGCGAAATTTCGACGTTTTTCCGCTATAACTTCCGAAAATATTATTGCACAAACATGATTTTTATATCAATTTAAAGATAAAAAAATTAGCTTTCTAATGGTATCAGTGTTTTTAATTTATAATGTAAACTTCTATTTTTAATGAATTTTTAAAGAAATATTTTAACCATGTTTTTATCACGTGACTGGATAAAATAAAAGAATGCCGGAAGTTCAAATAAAAAAAATATCATCGCAAAATAAATCTACAGAAATGCAACTTTCAGCACGTGACTGGATAAAATAAAAGAAATATAAAATGTGATATTTTCTTTGAAAAATAAATGCAAAGCAAAGGTTTCTACAATCGTTTGCAATATGTATACCATTAACTCAATAAATCTTCTTCATTTACGGTAAACTTGATTGAATTTTGATAGGATATGCATTGAAATCCCGACTTAATGGCATATTTATGTTATCATTTGCAATATCTGTATCATTAATTTAATACTTTTTTTCCCTTTCTCGCTTTCTTTAAAAAACATATTTAATATTTTGGCAACATCATCGAAATTTTTTTTAATATTTTGGAAGCATAACCGATGGTTAAAACTGACGGATTTATAAAATTAAAGAATATTACTAGGAAAAGGTGTACTTTTAAAACTTTCCGTTCATCATCTTAAAGAAAATACTAATTTCAGGTCAATCAATGCCGGAATTACTTCAAGGCTAATGAATATGTGATTTAATTGAAAATTTTAGAATGCTTTACTCATGGCGAACCAGCTGGTCGCCAAAGGCGGCTAGTATACAATAAGGTTTTCGATTTCAAGGTTCACTCACAAGTAGAAATTCTAGCCCTTCACTCAAAGAACGAATAGACCATTTATCCCTCCTGTCTTCGCCATATTCATTCTGCTTGTCTACTCTCGGTTTTTCAGAGTGAAAAAGAACTTATATTGAATTATTGTTCAAGTTTCAGCGGAACGCAGATAGGATAAGCCTTAAAAAGTTCAATCGTTCAACAATTCATGCACAAATTGGCAGAAAATATCTTTAACAATTCGCAGAGTATAAATACCCAACAATAGGCAAAACACCCTTTTTCGATCCAGGAGAAGTTTCTAACAACCCCCCCCCCCCCGCTCTCAATCTGTCAAATTTCCACTTAAACCTCACGTTTCATCCTCTTCAGTGAAGTTACCAACCCAGAGCTTAGTATCACAGTACGCGTCCGTAACAACTTGCCAAAGGCAAAACTGCGCATGCTCAAGCTTTGAGGATGCGAAGTAGTTTTGGGCATTCAAAATACAAAATTATTAAGCGAAATGCTGTGTCATTGAAAGTTTGTTTACAAAACACATGCCTTTAAACAAAATGGGACTGGGGAACTTGCGCTCAATAAATCTTTTCCTACACCTAGTTTGTACTGAGATTCCATTACTTTCGGCTGGAAAACTAGGCGTTCATTTATGGGGTGTCTGAGAGCAACTGTGGTTGATTATTTTCGCCTTCATTATCTATACTTGTTTCAACGAATACTATCGTAAAATTAGTAAACTACTAATTTTGTATCCCCTGGAAACAAAATTAGTAAACTTTTGTAAAAGAATTTGAAAGTCCAATGTTGCGGTTTATTTGTAAACCCAAATTTTATATATTTAGCTGCATCTCCAGACGGGCTAATTGCAGAAGTGAAATGCACAGCATCCTGTAAAAATACTGCTTAAAGGAATCAAAGCTAAAAAAAATTCTATTTCAGAAATTAAATAAAAGTGGTAATACTAGAATAAATAAAAATCAATTTATTATTTTCAAGTACAGGGCTACCTGCATATAACACAAAATAGCTTTTGTTTATGGAAGGATAATTCGGGATCCTTCTGCGATTATAGAGGTCCCAAAGGGAGAAAAAAAATTAGGAAACACGATAATGTTCCCGTAGTTTTTATTCCTCAGGATATTTGCATAACTGTATTTTTTTATACACCAGCGGGTGACCGAGCACCGCTCGGAGAAAACAGGTATCGAAGCTAACTCGAAGATTTAAATTTTCAATTGTGATTTATCAAAACAATACATGCCATAAGAAAATTTGTGAAACCATTGGTGAAAAGATAACCGTTTAAAGTGCACCATTGTAAACTATTCTAAACAAAGATAGAGTTTGGAAAGGGAACTATTCTATACAAAGGTAAAGTAAAGGTAAAGATTGAAGTGTGTTGAAGTTCAATATTTTTGACAAATTTATTTAGAAAAACCAAACATATATACATACATAAGAAACATATTAAAAACCTATAACAGCATAAACATAAAACGTTATTAGTTCGCCATATTGGCTATAGATGGCAGCACGTTACCGCTTGAAAATTTAAGTAGCCGTTATGGCGAACTAATAAAGTTTGAAAATATCCTATCTGTAACTCCGA
>JAPMOQ010033694.1:7090545-7218375 GCA_026543055.1 Argiope trifasciata
CCCCAAGTTTACCGGAGTTTATTAATTCTGGGGCGATTTTCGACTTGGCAACCATTCCTCGTATTATAGAATTAGATATAATTCAGATATTTGATTTTGCAGTTACGAGATCTTGTACTGTACTACAGTTCATTTACATAATGAATCAAAACTGATTCTTTTTCTAACTCCATGGAGGACATAAAACGGCAATGCAGTTTGTAAGACCATGTTTTGATCTCTTATGAAATCTTAGGTTTCGTGCAATATTGAATTTTCTATAACAATGCTCACAAAAATTCTTTTTTCGGATGGATTTTTAAAACATAACGCTTTAAATTCTGCTTGCTAGCATATTGCTATTTATATTCCAAACATCCAAAATTGGCATATATTTGAAATTTACATTAAGTACTGAAAATGTTTTACTTTCAAAATCTTTCTTGTTACCGTCATTTTCAGCTGTGGGATTTTGCCCTGAAAAGGGCCGTTGGCTTGGAAATTCCAGAAAAGACAATAAAAAACGAAAACTAAATTCAAAAGCGATTAAAAAAAGAAAAAGTAAACATAAAAAAGAAGATTTTCAAAAGAGAAAAATAAGGTAAACATAAAAGTAAATGGGCGTGTTTGCTGCTCGAGAAAACTGAGCTATATTTTGGAGTTTTGTCTTTGGTAAGTTGTTAAAGACTAGTTACCATCACTGAACGTGGGTAACAGCATCTCTCGCTGTGGGGGCCGTCGCATCTTTCGTCTATGGTTCTCTCCATCTCTACAGACCACGCAATCCTGTAAGAAAGAACTTTTGCGGTAAGGTTTGTTTTAAATTTGTTACTTTATCAGTGATTAGAAGCTTGAAGGGCATCAATACAGATATGATTATAATACATCTAATTATAGGAATAATTATTATGTACATAATTATGATAATTAATATTCTGTAGGATATCTTTATAATAAAATTTTATAATACATGTCATAAAAACATAAATTTATATTAGGTTTTTAAAAATTAAAACTTAACAAATTCAATAAAATTCGTTTTATTTCGAAATAGACACTTTATAGCCTTTATCAACCAAATATAGTCATAAAATAAAAAAGAAAGGAATTAAAAATTATAATAATATATTTAAATGGAATTCATCAAATACAGTTATATTTAAAAGTGAGAATAAATATAGTCTTAATTTCCGCATACGTTCAAAAAAGTTTAAATTTCTTTTCTAAAGAAGAACAGCGCTTTAATTCTCTTAAATAAAATATTTGACAAATTTTAATATAACAGATCAAATAGAAAATAAACGTGGACATTTTAAAAGTCACTTATAATCTGTTGTCTTCTTTGTAAGTATCAAATCTTTAAAAAAGTTATAAAAATATATTTCATTCGAAAACTTGTGTGCTATTTTGTAATGAAATATTCTTGCTTATCAAAAGAGATTCTTATAAAACTTTATTTTTCAAGAAGTTATTAATTTTGACATTCAAGTAGAAGGAAATGGATATTTATTGTAGAACATTTTTTAGTTTTAAATTTATTTAGTTATTATTTTTAAATTTTATTCGATGCACGTTTGTTCTTCATATAAAAATTAAAAATGTATGGATAGTGGTAATGTAAAATATTAATGAATACTTCATGAATCATTAAAATTATTTGGAATTGTTCGCTTTCACAAATATATGGAATAAATGTAAGATATTTTTGCATTCAAAAATTAATATTAAACGTATTATTTAATAATGTTTTGATGCTTGAATTCTTTTTATTCCATTTATGATGATTATAAACTATGTTGTAATAATTACAAATGCGGCACATTAATCCTATGAAATTTGAATTTGTTTTATAAAAAATTTCGCATAAATAAACAACAATAAATATTAAATGAACAAAACTGGTCTTTTTCTTGTTACAAAATGTAGAGCTCCTTTTGGCTGTATTATAAGAAAGTGTGTTTGTAAAATTAAATAATTATAATTCTACAAAGTACTTATTTGGAAAATATATATATATATAATTTTCCTTGACTTCTTATATACTGTTAACATAATTCTATGATCCAACGACTAAAAAAAATAAATTGCCAGAAGAACAGAAACTCATCTTCAAGTTTATAAATAGCGGCTATTAATAAAATGTTATGGCACTGAAATGTAATTTTAATTTTTGTTTGATATATTTGGTAACCTTTGAAATTTTTAAAATATATTCTTACATTAAAACAAGGCGGGAAATAATAACCAATAAAGAAAGTTAAATGTTCTTCCTAGTTCTTTAAAAATACTTAACTTTCCTTTTTAAAGATGCAATTTTTCTGAAACATTCGGCATGCTTTCAAAATATTTGATGTCGAAACAAGAAAAACATATTTTCAACGATAACAACAACACAAAAAAAAAAATTATATATTTATAAAAAATCCTAGACTTTATTAACCCCCCCCCCGAGGAATGAAATCCTTGCGTTTGATCACAAGACTATGACAGTTCTTACATATGAATATGATAAATATTAATGCGTCATACGTAATAAACTTGTTACCCACAACATGCGTTGATTATAACAAATATCTGCATGTAAAGACTAATACTTTAAAATTTCTAAAATTAAGATGTTTCATCATTTAAATGTAATTCTCTAGATTTAACCAATTGTCAAGTTTTTTACCCTGAATCTAAATATTAATTGCAGAAAAAGAAAGACGAATTAAAACAATTCATAATCTGGTATGAGAAAAAAAAACGGATCAAAAAATAGTATTGTTAGTATTATTAATAGTATTGTTAGTATATGTTAGTATTCCCATAACTGAGTTCATTTTAATAAAAACTCCTCCATTTAGCTGACAGTAATTCTTCCACTATTGAATAATAAATACCATTCATATGGTTTTTGTTTCAAAATAATAAAATTTCTGCTACTTTTTTCGTAATGTAAATTTCAGAAAAAAAGTAATGAAAGTACACTTCATGAAATCTATTGAATGAAGTGCATTTTTTAAATTGCCTTTATATATATATTATAAATCCTAAGAATAATGTCTCAGGTTTTTTTTTTTTTTTATTATTATTTTTATTAAGCTAGTTTTCAGAAAATTTCAACTCCGAGAATTCGAGTAGTTATGTATCCCTTATATACTATGGAATTTTTTTAATGAGTATTCATAAATATTTTCTTTCAAGACACAGAATTAAAATTATCGTTTCATTTTCTTATTTTTGTCATAAATTGACACATATAGAAAACTAAAGAATGAATGTTTTTTTTTTATTCATTTGAAAATGGCAGTAAATGAATATTTATAGCAGATGAGCAAGAGTGTACTTTTAATTCTTAAAAACTGCATTTGTTTATCTCTACACTTTAAAACTGTGTACAGTGGAAGAAAAATTTCGAGGGAATGAAACGCTTTGGAAAAATAGAAGACAGAAAACAAAAATACTTAGAAATCTCTACCAAGAAAAAAAATTCCATCCCCTCGGACTAAGGTCAAGGGAGAGGTCAATGTTGCACTCTTTTGCTGGTGCAAAGAAGGGCGTTTACATTTCTTGTAAAAGGGATTTCTTTCTTTCTCTCTTTTTTTTTAAAATCTTATGTTAGCTGAGAATTATTGACTTGAGTCAGTTAGCCAACGAAAAGAAAAGACGGATCTCAAAGGTCTGCAAACAAATTTGAATAAATTCCAAGAGAAATATTCTGAAATTTGACAGAAAGTTCAATTATAATGCATTCGTGTACATTATCCTTGTAAATCAAATAAATAAAACACTAATGTTCATTTGTTTCCGAAAAAAAAGGCACTTAAATCTTCCTGGTATGGCATATATCCTTCAGTTGTTAATAACATTCAAATCATATAATTTTACTAATCATGTTACAATTTATTTGGAACAAATGGGTTTAATAATTCATCCCCCCCCAATATTTTACAGTTTTCTATATTTCAGAAATTTTCCGAATATCATACTTTTGAAAAACGTATTTTAAACATATATATAAACATATTTAAACATTTATTTTTTCATAAATAGTTATTTTCTCCCATGTTTCTTTTAACTCTTCATTTTCATTAAGTATCGTTTCGCTTTTCTTTTTTTTTCTCAGTAAAGGAGAGAAGGGAGGGTGTGTGTGTGCAAGTCTACAGTGAAAAAAATTTCTGCCGATTCAGCTCTATGATATACATTTTGAGTATCCCCCACAACCAGCATCAGGTTTCACGTCATGAGGTGACCGCTTTCAACACTTTCAAGTCATGAGGTGACCGAGTGTTCGGAAATTCGCCACTGTTGCTCTAAGATTCAATAAATGCGCAAGGATCAGAATGATTGCCTATTAGATTTGTCCTCATGGGCCTGACTGAGTCAGGGGCATACGGGGCAGCTGCTCCGGGTCCCACATTAAAGGGGGCCACAAATCGAAAAATACCATAGACAAGTTACATGCATGGCCCTTCATTACTGAAGCAGAGGGAAGAAGTGTGCGCCCTGGCCCGAATTAGGCTAAGTCGGGTCTTGTTCGCTCTGCATTATCACTTGGCATGCGGGTATACTTCGCCACCAACTTACGTATGCAGCGGGCGTTTTTTTTTTTCCTACTAAATACGTATTTTTACGTGACCCGCGCTAAAATGACAGACTGCAAAATACATAAAAATACGTTGTCCGCATGCCCCAAGTGTTAAGAAGCACTGTGTGATCCTTCTGTCCGACGATGCCCTCTCCACTAGACCCTAAACGATTGGCTTTTACACCTTATGGCTCGTTGCACACACGGCGCTTTTTTCTTTCGTCAGCATTTTGTCGAGATCACTCCCAGAAATCAAATGCTTGCACACACGGCGCTTAAATTCCGACTCCATCGTCATCGAGTCAGCATAATTTCATCAACAAATAAATTTACTTTAACCGTGTTATTTAAACTATGTACTGCTTAAGGGTAATTTTAAAAGAATCGAGTGCAAATTCTATCATTATTATCCTCTTGTCGTCGAATGAAGAGGAAAAGGGGAAAAAATTTGGGAATATTAAATTGCATTGTGTAAAATAAATGTTTTACTTAAAATTATTATTGTATTTTGTCATTATAAGGTTTTGAAGGTAACTTAGTTTGGGATTGTGGAACTTGCGCTCTATTTATCATTTCCTACCCCTAGTTTAGGTTTACTGGAATTTTATTACCTTTTGCAAGAAAATTTGGCGTGGAGTGCATATTCCACCCAACCTTTAAATGAAGCTTAGTAACATGTTGAATAAATTCATTACAATAACTAAACCAAACTATGAAATATTACTCAGTTATAACACCAAAATCACTGAGTGATCGAGGTTACGAAATTTTAAATTGACTTAAAATGGATATAAACAGAATAAATTTTTTTGTAAATATATGTGAAATGATACAGGACTATCCTTAGAAGCGTTTTCTTTGCATCTAATTGCACAGCAATAATTAAACATGGCTTAAATAAGCTCTAAATTCCAACAGTTAAACGCGGGGGGAAATCTGACATTGAAATATAATGGGGAATGGAGAATGTAGTTACAGTGAACACAAATTCTGTCCCAAGGTCACGTGATTTTATCTTGCATTTCCTCTATCAGTATCCCAACTCTATGGTCTGCACAGAGTCCGATAAAAGGCGGATTGACCGAATCTTTATTTGTCCGCCTAGTGTGTAAGCTCTAGTATAATTCAATGCACTACTGTTGTTATGTCGGCATCGGGGAAATAAGCGATCAGAAAAAAGCGCTGTGTGTGGAACTAGCCTATGTGTCCCTATGTGCTACTAGTAGGATTCGCCACAAAACGCCTCGTTCGAAAGAAGCTCGCCTCGGACGATTTAGGGCAAATGGATTAAATGTAGGACTGAAGGAAATTCACTACCACAAACGATTAAGTTTTCTTTGGGATGTCGATGTCTGACTGAGTTGATGTGCTGTTTTTTATATCATCCAATAATAGAAGGTACGGAAGAAAATAATTATGAGCACGAAGCTTTTAATTCCGTTAAAGAAATCTCTGAATTCTATCAAATATTGCAATTTTTTTATACATTTTATTACAATCGCCATTAGCATGTTCCCTAAGTCTTTTCATACATATTAAGAATTACTAATTTCTACAGGAAAAAAAATTTAAAAGATCTTTAATCTTTGCCTATTTTTATTGATTCTGATTAACCAGACCAGAGTCTTTTAACTCATATATGATAGAAAATTATGTACAAATTGATTTTGATAAAATAAGTTAGAAATTATAAGATTATCGTTCTTTTCCTCAATTTTTCACCATTTGAGAATTTTATTATATTTTATTGCCTTTATATTTTAGAGATGGTTAAATACAATAAAAACCAATTGTGAATGTAATTTCGAAATAAAATTTGATATATTCCATTTTAATTTTTGAAAAAGCGATTTTGTATATAATTTATAAAATAACATTGTTCTTAATAGTATTTTCTGACATGAATATACAGGCTCTTCAAATAAAAATAATTTCTTCCATACGAATATGTAATATATCACTGATAACATTTTATACAATTTAGAACTGAAATTAAGAAGTTTGCTTTTAATTTTAGACAATTTAGAATTGGAACTTATGGAAATACCTGAAATAAAATTTTTATAAATTTAAGAGTCGTTAAAATTATTTTTCTGAATATGCAGAGGAAAAAATGATGAACAGATATTTTCATTTCTCTATTAGGAAATTCAGAAATTAACAAATTAAATATAAATGCTTAATTTTGCACATTTAACTTTTTTTAAAATGCCGAAGGCTCTTAAGTATGAAATTCTTTTGTGAGTAAAAAAAGTAAATCAATTTAAACTTTAAAGTTCTAAACTGGAAGTAAAATTGGTGCTGTTATGAAAGATATTAAAGTATTGACAGATAAAGTAATTTTCTTTTCATCTAGTTGCATACGACATTACTAAAAAAAAAAAAAAATTATATTTTACGTCACCTTTAAAGTTTCGTTTTATGTATTTGAATATATTTATATACCGATGAATTTTTTATGCATTATATAAAATTTTAAAAATAATGAGGAAAAGATGTCAGTCAAAATGAATTAAAAATAACTTTTTATTATTAAAAGTTTTCATAAAAGATAAACTAGGGATACATTTTTTGAGAAAATGTTTTTGAAGGAGTTTGGAATCTCTGGCTTGAAATATCGTAGATGATTATGTTTAATTCCTCTATTTTGATTTTTTAAAAATTCTCCTAATTATATTGCAGAGATAATTTATACGAATACTAAAATAAAAGGGGAAAAAATCTTTGAAATACAGGTGAGTGTAAATTTAGCAAGTGATAACTAACCCTTCTCTCAAATCGCAAATGATTATCACAGGGTATTCCATTAGTGCGGAAAATTAAAGGAGCATATCAATCAGAGCTCAACAGGTTTTCCTTCCTATTATTACTCTGAAAGAAGGGATGATTTCATTTTGTTTACGTAGACGAAAACCTGTCCCCAAGTTTTGAGGCGTTAGAATTCTCATCGGATATGCCGGTTTCATAGAAAAGGGTAAATAATCTTCAAGGCCATTTAACACCACCGAAAAGGGTGGGATCGGGGTCCTCTTCTCGGAAGTCCCGGTGGGATGCACTTGCACCAAACTTACTAAATGATTCATCGGAGCAATCGATGTTTCCTTCAGGTTCCGAAGTCGTGTCTTTGCCACATAGGCTTTATAGATAAAACAATTGTAAAACAGTCTCATAGAGTGAAATTTTTTTTAAAAAATTTGAATTTTTTTGGTCATGTGAAAAATATGATGTTTCTAGGTTGATATTGGGTTCTAAGATTAAATTTTCTTAAAAAATTAGCAACTTTAAAAACAAACCGAAAGCTTTTGCGGTTTGAGATTTTAACAGTTCTTTGATTTAATATTTGACGTTGTAATACGTGTAGACATTTGAATGCCAACCGTTATTAAAAACAGAGATTACAAAATTCAGATAATGCGTAGATTAATAATTTTCATGGAGCAAGCTGCAACGTACACTCAACAGAATGACAACGCGTATAAAAATAACCTTATTTTTTTAAAATACTATTTTTGGTTGAGTTTTTTTTTTTTTCTTTATTTTTGAAAAAATATTTCTAGTTTCGTACAAATTTTGAAACAATTCATTCACATCTATAAAATTTTAGGAGTCAGTAATTTGGGTGCTGATTCTTGATGGTATGGCAATAAGGTTTAAGAGAGAAAAAGAAAATACCTGAATTTTAGATACTGCGAAACTAAAAAATCTGAATTTTGAAACTGTAAAGCTATGAGAAAATGCCCACTGATAGATACGTTTTAAAAAGTATAAGTTTGGTGCAGTAAAATGTATAATAATTCAAATGAAATCTGACAAAATTTTCAAGAGAAATAAAATCTTATTCACTGAGACTAAGCTAAAACCAAAATCCTTAAAAAAAGACATGATATCCAAAAGAGGCGCATTAAAAATTTGAAAATAGTAAAGTGTGAAACAAACTTAAACTTTACAGTGAGGGAAATGACAACAATTTTAGAATACAATATTTAAACGTGAATTATTCATCTAGCCTATTAAAATGTGTTTATTGATCATTCGATTGTCATGAAACATATCAAAATTAGGTAAAAATACATAGCAGCAATTTTACTGGCAATAATTGTTAGCTGCCTGTGCAAACAAATTGAAAGCAAATTGATATTCGTATAAATAACTCAGACAAAAAAGAGTGTGCATGTAGGAGATTAAAAAAATCATGAAAATTTCCAATTAAAAAAACCTGAAAAAAGGTTTAAATGTAAAAGTTGTATATACTAAAAAAGATATATGAAATCACTTAATTAAGCTATTATAATATTGGGCATGAGTTTTAAAAATTTTTATTAAACAGATTAAAAATTAAAAAAAGGAAAGAAAAGCACAAATTTGAAAAATATTCAGTATTATTTTTAAAATTTTAATAATTTTAATTAATTTTCGAAATTTTACTTTATTTGTGAGTAAAATTTCAGATCGATATATGTATTATTATTATAAAAATTCAACTTGTTGAAAAAAACAGTCCAGAGTCGTCAAAAAATGAGGCATATAAGTGCTTTCTGTTCAGCTGAGTTTGCTAGGAATTCGTAGCAAAAAGTATTATTCTACGATTTCAAATGTTATCATAATGGTTAATTTTTTTAAAAAAAAGTGGTAAAATTTAAAGCTGAAGTTAACACTGTGTCTCAGTTATTAAGCCTGAATTCATTTGCTTACTACCGAACATTACTAAATTTGTTTATATATTTTTTTTTCGAGAATCAAATACCACAAAAGAGGACTTTTTTCTAATTTAATTTTCGCTATTTCTTTTTGATAATCGACTACTGGAAATCACATAATAACACTCATAAAACAGGAATTATTTTTGTGGGTGGGGGACACAAATTCTCATTTATAAAAAACTATACATTTTTCGACAAAATTGTTATCAAAAAATAATGCATATAATGATCTGACATTTTTATTAGTTATTAATTTCTTTGCAATACGCACTTAACTGGGATTCTGAAAATTTTGCACAAATGAAAAAATAAAATAAAACATTTTTTAAAGATTTACTCTTAATTAAATTGTAATAACACTTGACAACTCATTGTATAGATATTTTTAATTTCTACAACTTTTTAATTCCGAACTTTTCCTCTAAGTTTAATAGTTTCTCTTATTTATACGCGAAAAATCAGCACCCCCAATTCCAACTTCCCATTCTCCTACCCTTCAACCGATAACATATATGGGTGTAAACCTAAAAACCTGTTTTGAATTGCCAACAACTCAACAATTTAAACCAATAAAATTAATACTTTTTACATGCCAAAATATTTTTCTCTCTGGACTATTAAACTTAGAAAGTGAAAATAAAGGGGGAAAAGTAACTCAGCAAACGCCGCTAGTGAAGGATTTAATTAAACAATAAAATAGTTTTAATATTTCGAAAAGGGAAAAAATGGAATTATTACAAATTGTGTTAAAATCAATTTTGAAAAATTGATTAGTTGTTCGGAATTAAAATTTATCTCACTGGAAAGTTTCAATATCACTGACAGTTAAATTTTGATACTGTGTAAAAAGAGTTTTTGATCGATGATGAATTCTGAAGTTAATGGAGGAAAAACGAAATCTCTCCGTCCCCATTTCATTCTATTTACAACAGACTGGGAACCAAAAAATCACGGGAGAGGAGCGCATTTTGTTTGCGCCAATAATCCTCCCATCAGCATAGTAAAAAGTCGATTTCTCGATCTTTTCTTCCTGAAACTCTAACTTATAACGGCCATTAATCTTCGTCTAATTAGAGGAGCGGAGCGACATTCCCTCCACCTGTGGAGGAGGCGCAATAGTATTGATTTTTCCATCAATAACTTTCACTATTAATTAAAATGCAATCTTACTTGTGAAATGAGAGCAATTTTTCTAAAAACCAGTTTACATTTTGTAAATTAATTTTCTGAAAAGATCGCTTGTGAAGCGTTATGGATAATTTTGCACATTAGTTGGAAAGTTCCTTTTATAAAAAGTTCTTTCAGTATATCGCGAATAAAAAATATACAACTGAAATTTAAAAGTAATTTTAGATCAAATAGTTAAAAAAATTATCATCATAATCTAAATACATTTTAATAAGGGAAGTGGTCATTTTAATTTTTTTAAATTTATAAAGTGCCACAAGTTTTTCTTAAAGATCTTATAAAAAGCCACAAACGTACCAACAAAGCGATTTATGGAAAAAATGAATAGCATTATGAATACATTTAAAAAAAATCATCAATTGATGCAATTTGATACTTTTAAGTACCACTGCAATCAGGACCGACCGTGGTGCTTGTCAACAGTGCAAGTCAGCATCATTCGAGCTATTTAACGATGGACCTCGTAAATTTGAATCTCTGTCAGATGACGGAACCTTTCTCATGGCTCCAACCGGAGGACATTTAATTCACGAAGTCAGATTTAAAAGTACCGCAAGCAAGCATACATGACTGATCTTTCGTGAAATATTTTATATATTAAACTATCTTTACACATTTCACACATTCAGTACTGCGTTTGCAGATAACTAGTTCCAAATACACAATTCTAACCATACCCACCCCTTTCCCTTTTTTAAAAGAAAAATTTATAATTTATAAAGAAAATGAAATTTGTTATGGTTTTTATGTATAAAATTCGGATATTTTTCACAAATTGACTGAAGATTGTCTTCTTTAATGTTACAAATATTGACACACGACTTGTTAGGACGATGCTGGTTGAGTCAACATATTTAATAAAATCAAAATCTGCCGTCGAATATTAAAAATATACAGCTGTTTATTGGAAAGAATTTTGTTTGAGTTGTATCTACATTTGTTACTGCTCTGAAAATCATTTTGATTCTTATTAACTATCGTTGTACCAGTAGAAAGATCTTTTTCAAGAACGTAATTAAAAACTTGAGATTTGGCATTGTCAAGAATGATTTCCCTCCTTAGACATTTTATCGGATCCGAAAATTGGCGAATAAACTACAAAATGATGAAATATGAATGACGACGATTTTGATATAAAAAAATAAAGAAATAAAACAATCTTATTTTAGTTGTTTGCCAGTAGCCAAATTATATTTTATAAGCTTATAAAAAAACTGTTTTTATAAGATTTATTAAAGATTTGAATTATTAACATGTTAACAATAAAAACAACATTTTCATGTATTCTTAAAGTTTTTTTTACCACTAATTTGTACAATGTAGTAATTAGCCATAGGTAACAAATTTGTACTTTATTGTAAAATATTTGTTTCAAGAATCCTGCAAAACAACTGTGCAATTAAACACGCTTTATTTTCGCCCCCTCCCCAACAATGGTTACGGCTTAAATCCCGTCTGAGGAAAACAGCTAGGTAATCTGCTGGATTCAACAGTTTATATAATCATTTTTTCATAATAAGCATTTTTTATTTACCTTTTTACTGTGGTTAACTCTTTTTTTTTATCAATTATTTTCAAGAAAAGATTCTTTTTTTAAAAAATATCGAATAACCGAAAATATTACCACCCAATGAAAATATCTTATTATATTTTTTAATACATAATTTCCATTTACTTTATGATATCATTGTAACTGAGCATGAGCATGGAACTGGTGGACTTTTTAATGCTGAAAATTGTGAAACTGATCTTTAAACAGAAACTTTAAACAGATCGAAAACATTTAAATTCATTATTGATATGTTGTATGCGACCTACTATTATAATTAATGCGTATTTTAAAAGGCTAAAGAAATTCAGTTGCGACATTGAGTTGATTTCACCGGTTGAATACTTTTTTTTCATTAAACCAATCAAAAAGCTTTAAAGATTTTTAAAAAAAAATCTTAATTACTCACACATAAAAAGAGACTCCTTGGTAAAAGTGTAGAATAGTGTGCCCCTTGCTGCGCCAAGGATACCAAGTCGCCAACAAAGATGGCGCACAAAATAAACAAACTGTTCCACGGAACAGTTACGGTTGCCATTTCCCGCCTTTTTATTTAGAATGTTTAACTAATTACAATTATTTGTTTAATACTGCCCGGTGCCTTCGGCACCTGTAGAAGGCATCGGGCAGTATATTTTAACTTAAAAAAAAACATCCTAGGGCTTCGCTTTCATACGGAGCGGGAATGCAGTAGCTTCGCTAGCAAATTGAACAGATGGACGGTGTGGATTAAGGAATAGTGCATAATAATATTACAAGAATAAATTATGTTATAGGAACGAATATTATACAGAATTTTTAATATTTAATGTACTTACTTGCTTTATTTAATCTTTTCATAAACACTTCATAACACTCAAAGCATTCTTTCCAAGCCTCATCAACTCATAAAAAAATATTCCAATCCCCCTTCATCCATTCAGAGGTTCGAAATAGTGCCTACCATCCCAGCTACCAAACATCCACTCCTGTACGATTGCAGATATAATAATATTTCGCGGGAACCAAACGTTGGAGCACCAAAAGAATTACGAGAACTGCGAATAATTCCATGGCAAACTTCTTTTAATACGAAAGCGCAGACGATTTGCGAATTCGCATAGTGATAATTAAAAATGTGAAAACGAAATTTAAAAAAATATATATTAACACTAAAAATGAAATAAATGTTATTTTAATTAATATTAATTTTATTCTGAACTTTTTTTGTAAAATAAATTTTAAATTAAAATAATAAGCAAAATGTAAATCATCTGAAATCGATATTTTAAATATTAAATTTATTATAAAACAGTTGTAGTTCCTGAACAAAGGAAGGAAGGAATGAAGGTATGTTCTCCGGCGTATGCTCCAGAATCGCAGTTCTTAGCATGTGCCGGGATTCCTGAACAACTCAACTATTGTAAAAAGTAGTAAACTAAACAGAATTAGGGTTACTATAAGAAAGTTCAGTTGGGTTACCATATTGGCGATAAACTCGGGGGCACACCATGCTACACTTCAACCGACTCCTTAAAAAAAACTATGCAATGAACAATTACATAAAGTTTTTCATACAATGCGTGACATTCAAAACCCAGCGCGTGATTAATTCATACCCAAACCCTGAGAAGCGAGTACTTTTAATCTTAGTATCCGTGCTTCCTACTGGCATCGAATTATCGCTTCCGGATCGTATAATCTGAAATTAAATCATTCAAAGAAGCTATGATTTGATTCAAAATATAAACTTAATCCACAACATCTCAAGTTTTAGTTGAATTCTTAATTAAATCTGAACAACGACACATTCTCGAAAGAGAAAGTATCATTTAATTAGATAATGATAGTAATTAAAAAAACGATTAAGAGGTTAATTACAAAATTGAGATAGTCCGATAACATCTTTTGTCTCTCAAAAAGTTAATAAAATTTATATTATTTCAATTCCATCAAAAAGGATTTAATTGCAGTGAGTATTATCTACTTACAATAGTAATGACCATTCATGAATGTCAATCACTTCTGAATGCCTTTTCTTTAAAATGTCTACACAACAGTATGAGTCTGCATTACTTAAGGAAAAATTATTTTTCTATGAGACGCTGTATTATTTCATCATTTTCTTTTAGTTTGGATTGAAACTTAAAGGAGAAGGAAATAATAATATAATCCACATGTGGGGAATTAATTTTTACTAGTTGACTTAGCTCATTTCCCACATTGTTCGAAGCAAGTAATCACTAAAATAGGAAAAAAAGCATCATAATGCGGTGTTTACACTTGGCCAGTTATAGGATGGTCAAAAGGCAGTGTATAGTGTATACTCTGAAAGCGACTGATTTATGTTTGCCATAATTTCAAATTTTTCAATTAGATTCAGCCATTCCATACTTGGCTATAAATTGTTGTTTTGGCATCCCTTTACTTTTTCCTTTTTACTGTATATTGTATTAAAATGATAGATATTTACACACAAAAAAGAAAACATGATAAAATAAAGAAAAAGTACTTCGCTTCAAATTTGGAAAACTATAGAAAAACAAATTTCAAATAAAATTAGAGAAAGAAAAAAAAAAAAAAAAAAAAAAGGAAAAACCACCCTCGCATCAGAAAGAGAGGGAGAGAAGAGTCTTAAATAATCTATGATAAGTGAAACATTTTTTCACTCAAAAGGGGAAAAAGAAAACCAGCCAAATTCTACAAACGCATGCGCAGTGAAAGAAAAGTACAATGCAGTGGCATATTGTTGTCCCATCTGGACAATTATTTGCTATCGATCGAACAGACTTTTTATGCCTACGCTGCCTCCTGGCCATCTTACAACTGGCCGACTGTAAAGCCGGCATTAAGGAAAAACATGTAAAATGCTCAAATAAGGTCCTCTGAAAACTGCAACCATACCCTCAGAATAAAAGATCTGTAAATATGTTCAAAATAATCAAGGTTGGGAAAAAAATAAGAGTTCACAGCATAATATTGACTCTTATTTTTTTATGTCTTTGAATCTTTTATTGAGAGTTTGAACCCAGACTGAAACACATAATTCGTTGATTTTTTTAAAATCCGCTGACCTTATCTCTGATGACAAATTTCAAAATTTTGAAGCAAGGATTGTTCATGGGTTTGAGAAATGAGAGCTCTAGAAATTCTCAAACTTTCTAAACGAAGTCAACCTGCAGTATTTTAGCCACCTCCAATACACGCCTTTCAGAATAAATTTCCTGGATGAAAATACGGCAAAGTGCTTGTTCAGACGTTTTCAAGAAATTTTCATCAGTACAGTATCATTTACATACCTCATCATCTTTTTCGTTTTAGCGTGTATTCCTATTTGAATAGAAACTACTAATTACTATTCTAGCCCAACAAGATGCAGTTTACGATGATTTGATTCTCTTGGGCAGTGAAAATTCACCATAGAGGGATCTCTATAAATGAGCTATTATTTTTATCCAAATCTAATCAAAGGTGATTTAAAAACCCTGAACCTAAATTTAAAAAAATCTCTAAAATACTGAATCCCATTAAGGGCATATCTTAAGTGTCAAACGTCGATACATTTAAAGTTGGATCGAGTTTTTTTTGTGTGTGTGAAAAGCAAATTTATTTGATATCAACAAATGCTTTCGCATTATAAGCGACACCTTTTTTTTTAACTTTGAAATATAATTTTCATGGTAGGAAAATAATCTAGTCAAAAAATTTGATTTAGGTTAGGTTTACTTGTAGTTTCTACTACTTCATGGATTATTTTTAGTTTTGCCATTTGCTAGAATATTATCAAATCTTTCTTGTTGAATTTCATTTCTAAAATATTTTTCATCAGTCTTTTGTTTCTGAATTTATTTGATTCGGAACGTCATAAACTAATTTTTAATTTTTTTTAGAGTCATAACTTGGAATAAGAAAAACTTTATAAGACTTTCGTCCATTGATTCCTTTCTTTTTTTTTTTTCTTATAGCAAAATATTTCATTTCTGCCACAATAATGGTTAACTAATTTTTTATAAGTTCAATTCTTTGCACTCGTGAGCTCCGGAGTGGAGCCATTTAAAATTGGTTTTCGAACTCGAGGGCTCCACTACGGAGACAATGCAAATAATTTTCAGTTTTTAAAGCTGACGGTGTGTTTATTTAAAAACTGAAAATTATTTGCATTGTCTCCGTAGCGGAGCCCTGGAGTTCGAAGACCAATTTTAAATGGCTCCGCTCCGGAGCCCTCGAGTGCAAAGGGTTAAATTATTAAATTAAACACTTTCAGTACATATGTGCTGTTGCCTCATATTACTGCAAATATTCATCCATATTGTATTGTGTCACAATTTCTAAATTCCGGAATTTGTTAAAATTGAAATGTTTGGTAAATTTTTTCCTTTACCTGAGTTTATAGTGTCCAATAAATCTTAAAAAGAATAAGCTTTTTAAAAATATATCATCCTTAATAGTTGCTTTATTATTAGTCTTTAATAAAGACTGAAAATTTCAATATACTCAATAAATTTCTCTTTTCTGGGAAGCCTATCGCTTTGAAAAGAAACTTAGAAGATATAGACTAATATTTACAAAAGATAAATTAATTTTTCATTTGGCATGCTTGTTTTTGTTTTCATATGAATTAAAACTTATATGAATTAATTTCTTTTTAAAATTTAGACTGTCTTCCTAGAGTAAGAGATGATTTGTGATTTTACAACAGTATAATCTTCATATACAAGTAAAATTGTAATTGGTAGATATGGAATGCATCTGATTTTTTTAATGTAAATTCTTTGATCTTATTTAATAGAGAATTAAATTTTATTCTAAAAGGAATAAGTATAATTTATATGAGGGCTATTTTCGAATTCAGGACTTCTTGTTCGCATTGGCTCTCATGAATGCCAATTTTTCTTATTTTCCAAATGTTAGCAGTTTATATTTTAGTATAAATGAATTTATACATGCAGAACAGTTTATATACTATGTTTAGTTCTTGAAATTGGAAGTATGTCTTAAACTTATTCGCTTAATGATGTAAAAAATTACTGACGGAGTGTTTCATTTGTTCATTCATAGGTATAAAGGCAGCAGGCTTGTAATCGAAGATGGTTTCCAAAAAATATTTTGAGATTGGTGAATTATAGTTTGGGCAAAGATGAAGTCTTTTCCTTTTTGGCCAGGAAGAATTGTAAATCCTCCTACAGATGCAAAATCTTCTGCTCTTAAAAAGGCCAAGCATTATGTTCTTTTTTGGAAGTGAAAATTATACAAGGATACAGGATCAAAATATTGTACATCATTCTGAAGAAATGTTACAGTCTGCATCTAATAAAAAAAATCAAATAGTTTAAAATTGGCAATAAAACAAATAATCGAAAAAGCTCCCCCAAAACCCAAATCGCTTGTCAAAGAAAAGGAATCTCCTGAAGTATCGACTAGTGGTACTGAAGAGAAAGTTACTATAGGACAGAGAATGAAAGGGAAAACTGAAAGCTCGAGAGTTCGAAAGAAGGCTGTACCCAAAAGACGTGTAAGGGATGTAAGAAAAAAAGGGTCATCATCAGGAAGTACCAGGCAGGGTCAAATTCGTCATCGAAAGAAATCTGTATCCAAAACACATGCTAAGGATTAATCTAACATTACTACTCCTCCTTATACTCTGTCCTGATTTACGTCAACTCCTAATTCATAGTCGTAAGTACTATCAACATCAACCAGGTCCTTCTTATGATATATATGACATATGTACGTATACTGCCTTCCCAACGTATAAAAAGATAGGATTTATTGGTTTCGGATTAATGAGTCAAAGGCTTGTTAAAGGCCTGCTCATTTCAGAACACCAAGTCACAGTTCGGAACAGAACAAAAGAAAAATGGGAAGATTTTGTTAAACATGGAGATGTGCTTGCACAGACTCCAGGTGATGTAGTTGAAAAGTGTAACATAATTTTCAGCTGTGTTTCTGATTCTGAGGCTTCAAAAAGTGTGGTTTTTTGAGACCATGGTGTTCTGTCAGGTCTTGAAAGGTCACCACCTGGATCAAAAGATTATGTTGAAATGACTACAATGGATCCAACTAAATCGATAGAAATTGCAGAAGCTATCTCCCGTAAAGGTGGAAGATATCTTGAAGCCCCAATCAATTAATCATGGAAAACAGCTGAAGATAGAAGTATCATAGTTTTGTGGGCAGGTGATCGGCAACTTTTTATGGATTGTCAGAGTTGCTTTACTACCTTCTCAGAAAATGTACGTCATCTTAGCTGTGATGTTAGCTATGCTTCTAAGCTGAGCCTAATTCTTAGCATGTTAATTGGTTTAGCACAGGCTACCTTCGAGGAAGCCTTTGCTCTTGTTAGGAGTTGTTGCAATAATCTGTTTGATTTCCTTGGAATCCTTGAAAATGGATCATTAAATTCACGTTTTCTGCAAATAAAAGGAGATGCTAGGTTACTTTCCAACTAATATTTCTCTTAAGTACCATCAAAAAGATCTGCATTTGGCTCTTTCGTTGGAGACTAGCCGTAAACAGCCAATGTTAATTACGGCAGCAGCGAATCAAGTGTTCCTATGTGCTAAACTTCACTATTTTTCTGATGTATATGCTGATTACTTGAAACCGTAGTGTCAATGTTTATTGAATTTTGATTGAGAATTTTGGTACATGGTTTACTAAATTAGTATATGCATTATTCTGTGGAGAAGACATTTAATTCTCAAGTAATAAATTATCTTATTAAATATAAATGTCTCTTCCTCCCCTCTCCCCCCCCACTGATATAGGTTAAGAAAGAATAAAATTATAGTAAACAATTTGCTTATATTATTCATAGACTATTGCTATAAATGAATTGTGAAAATTTAAGTTTTTATATTTTCCTTATGAAGTGCAAGAATTTTGACACTGCATCCAGTTTGAGAGCTATACAGGAGTAAAACCAGTATAGTTGTAAAACCAGTATGTAAAGAATGATTTTCCATACTTGTCAGAATTGTAATGGAAATCGATAATATATATTCATATGGATTGCCTGTGAATGTATTTAATGTCTACAGTTGCAGTAATTTATTTTAAATTTTATAATTAGAAAAGACTTAATATCTCTGTAATATCTAGTTTGACAGAATATTACAGTATTAAATTATTTTTCAGCCATGAAAAAAATTAATTCATAATATGAACAATCAATGGAATCATAGATGCTCTAATGCGAAATCTTCTTATAGCACATCTCTTAATTATTATTCATATAACTATAATAACTATACACTTCAACTAATCTTCACATCTTCATCCTCAAGTTTATGTAATCAAAGTGGTTTATAATCATCAATCATCTTTAGGAGAACAGATTTTCTAAGTTATAATTTTGCTCTTAAAAAACCTTGGAATTGAAAATGCAAGATTTCATTTTTTAAAAATCGTTATAATGCACTGATTATTTTCCTGTTATTATAATCGATAATAGTATGCAATTACTTCGTTGGGGACACTTGTGTTAACGTTCTTGAAGTGCCTTAATGCTTTGAAATTATTTTTTTTTTCTTTCAAATCATAACTTTACTTATTAAGCTTCTTCTTATTTTATTATAAACTAAATATTAGAATATAATAAATCTTGAACAGCAAACATAAAAAGTGTGACATTAAATATTAACATTAATAAAATCAATTCACCTTTTTTTTGTTTGTTTGTCTTCTGTCTACTTGAAAGAACACCTTTTTATCTTTCCACTCTTTGATTTTTTTTAAATTTAGGGGCATAAATTAATCTTTAAAAAAAGGGGGAATATATTACCTCGGTAATTTTTGAATATGAACAATTTTTCCTAAACATTGGAAGTTTTTGATTACATTTTTTTTCGTATTGTAAAATAGTGTCAACTTTTTAATTTTTGTTAAAAATATATTTTTCATCTTTACTTAGAAAATAATTTAAATACAATATTAATTTTTGAAAAGGCAACTTGTAAAGTATACATTAAAAGATATATTAATACATGACAATTTGCTTGGTAATTAATATGCGGCTGTTTAAAAAAAATTTTAAATGTTTAAGCAATTCTGAACAATGAGCAATTACATTTCAGTTTCTAAAATGAATTCACTCCCCCCCCCAAGGCCATGAAACATCGTAAAATTTTGTGATGTAATATGCATGCTCAGTGTTTCATGTTGTTTATAAACTATTTATAATAACTATTTGTAAAAATCTAAAATGCTCATGGCTTTAATTTAGAAAATTCATTGATTAATTTGGATATCAGTATTATTTAAACATTCTCTATTCATTAGCACTTCGACAATATGTAACTTACCTTCTGAATATGCAATTTTTTAATAGCTTCCTCTTTTTAAAGACAACATTAATCTATTTTCATGCTATTAGTATTTAAGATATATAATTAAGTCTAGAATAGTGTGTGGATATTCAATGTATATTGAATACAGGATATTCACTATATGAACATCTTGTCAATCATATTTCATATGTACCTATCAACAAAATCAAAGAATATTTTATTTTGCAGTAAAAGTATGCATGGATAAACATGCTTTTATTTGCATATTTATCCAGTTTTGGCAATTTACTTTAAACTCAGCAAAAGATAAAATGTTTATCAATAAGTATATACAAATGATTAAATGTTTAATTTTTGAAAACGTTTTGCATAATTATTTTTTGAAAACTAAAAGCTGAAGTGTTTTTTTTTATATCTAATGCTTTTAAATATTTATTAGTTTTAAAATCTTTGCATCGATAAAAAATGAAAATTCTGTTTAAAATCTTTGATTTATGCTTAGGAAATAAGAATGGCAATTAAAAATATTTTTGATATTTAAAACATTTTATTTAACAAACTAATGAATATAAAGCCAAAAATGCTTCTGATGAAATATTTACTGTGAAATATTGTAGTAAGGATTGACCTTGATTCTCTCTCCTCAGGGCGATATTTTGCCAAATCTTACGTCCCGGGTTGGAAGGTCACCCTCCCAGAGAGATTTAATCGAAAGGGACAGATAAGGATGAAGAGGGAAGGTCGTGTCGTTCGCCATGAACGAAAGGACTTGATTTCAGCTTCATGTTTTTTATTTTAATTCGTTTCTGTAAATATGTAAATAATATAATAACCAAGAATAGGATTGTTTCCTGTATTCATTTCTACACAAGCAACACAATGGAAATGAAAGATTAAAATGATCACTCAGGCCTAGGATGAAATGCTGCACCAGCCGTTTGGAATAAAAGCTAGGAAAACACGTTAGATGTGAGCGGGAACTTTACTATTATTCAACAGCCAAATATTTTTTAAATAAAATATAACATTTTTTTTATATTGTCATTAGTAAATATCTTTAAGTTTATAGTTAAGGAATTTTTTAAATATAAATCTGACTGTACATAAGCTAGAAAATGAGGTAATATATTTCAGATTCGAAGGAATTTCAGTAGTTATCAACGTTTTCTTATTGAAAATATTTTTTTTTCTCTGAGAATTAAACAGCAACTATTTTTAAAATTGGTAATATGATTCCTATCTTATTTATTTTTGCCAAAACGAATTGTTTGAAAAAAAAAAAAAAACTTATTTGAACAACTTTAACGTAAAAAATGTATTAGTTCATTTTAAGTATGAGCTTGTGGAGTTAATATAAATACATACACACATATTGAACGAATTAAACATTTTTGATATCCATTAGAATTTGAATTCAAAGCACTTTCTGTGTATTTTTGTTTTCATTTTGTTAAATAAATTAAATCGTAAAAGATATAAATCCTCATAAAACTTAAAATTATACTTCACTTTATTTGATGAAATTTGTATTATACACATCACAATTATAATTTTTATAAATATCTCCTGTATGGGAAAATTATAAATGTGTTCATTTATAATAAATTTTTAAACAAATTTCCCGCATTTTATTTATTATTTTTAACACTCGTCTGAAACGAAGTAAGGGTTCATCATTTTTTTCACGGAAGTTTCTTTTCTTTATCTGGGACGAGACATGGAGTATCATTTTCACTCTGACATTATTTATCATCATATGGTGTATATAGTAAAATCGCCAAATCTTACATGCAAAGATAAAAGTTATAATGCGGTAATCTTTTTAAGGCTTGAGCGCAAATGCGACTGAGAACATCGGACTAGCAACGAGAGAACAGAACCATGAGTTTACATGCTAACTGAAATATGGAATTATTAACTATTATATATAATTATTATTATTAAAAGCGAAATAAAAATCTTAACACAAAAGATTATATATTAACCCCTAAAAACTTTTTAAGTTTTGAGAGTAGCACTTAAGTGTGCCCTACACGTATTCGATTCCAATTATTAATAAATTTCTATGAAACATAGTTAAGATTTAATATATATATATATATATAACGTTGATTTTAACATTTAGAAATGGTAATTTGAAGATACTTTTATTTTGCTAATAAATATTTTGTCATTAATGACATTTTATTATTAATTTTTAAATATACTCTAATGATTGTTTTCTTACTAAATATTTCTCTGAAAAAATAAAATAGAGTTCCAATAAAAATAATATGTAGATATTACACGGTGGTATATAAATGACTTGCAGTCAAAAGGTGAGTTATGATCCTTTTCATCGATTCATCTTTCTTTATTTTCAGAAATTTCATCATTCCTTTCTAGTATTATACGTATTTTCTTGAAATAACTTTATAGCCAATTTAATAGTTATTATATTTTCGAGTATACAAAACCAATGATTTTACATCTCTTTAAAGTAGCTCTCATGCAGTTTTTAGCAAAAAAAAAAAAAAAAGAAGAAGAAGAAAGAAAGAATTACTATAAGAAATTTGTTAAAGTAGCAATCCATTTATTTGCATTAACGTTCAAAATATTTTTAAGAAAAATAGTTTATTGAAAAATAAATTAGTTTAATGATTTTAATGCGAACATTATATTGGGTTGTTCGGAAAGTCATTTCGTATTTTTTTGTCAAAATGAAAAGAAATTTTCGTTTAATGAATAAATTATTTATTAAATTATAAAATTGCCATTCTGGTCTAATACCTTTTGCCATATTTTTGGTAGTAACATGATTACACGCTCATAAAAGTTTTGGTCTTTGCTGTAAAAAAAAACTGATAGAGGTGGTTTTTGGTCTCCTCATTTGAAGGAAAAATTTTTCAAATCAGTTCTGGTACTGATGTACTGTTAACACATCTTCTCCACACATATTGGCTAATTTATTTCTGGCTTGAACAGCATTTTTACCTTTTATAGCAAAACAGAAAAAAAATGACGAAAATGCTGTTTATTGCTCTCCATATTTAAAAGGGCACCATCCAAAAACTACTGCGAAGAATCAGCTGCACTTTTTCACACTCAAGCCTTGCTATATCAGCTCTTAAAACATAAAATGATTTTGCGGTTTAAGTATGAAATTGGGTGCGAAAAATGCAATTAAATCCTTTGTCAGGAAAAAACGAAATTACTTTCCGAACAACCTAATAATTTTTCCTTCTAACGAAGGAAAAATCTACGTTACTCTGAAAATGAAATTAATATTACAATACAACAAATGAAACTTTTTTCTTTTCCAAACTGTCAATAATGTTACTGATGATGTATAAAAATCATTGATATGTATGCCTTATGCCAACATTCAGATTTTCTGTCACACATTAAGAAAAAGGTATTCACATTTGGACGAACTATGCATCATCCAAGATGTATTTAAATGTTTATGAAGGGAAATTTATCAGTGGCATTTTATTTAAAATATCAGTTCTATTTTTGAAAATACTTATACTTGTCATACATCTGTTTAAAAAAACCGGGCATTTTCTGGCGGCAGAGAATCCTCCTATTAACCGGGCACAGACAATTTAATTATGTTAATACCAATAGTTTCATTCATCGAAAAATATTAAATGTGCGAGTGTTATTATGGCGTTTATAACCATTTAGAGGATATTATATATAACATTATTTTTTGGAGTATATTGAATATCTGTAATAACCTCTTTAAGAAAATATATATTTTTCTGTGGAGGAAAAGGGTGAAATAAATCTGCACTTGCACAATGAGATAAGCAGCCTATTACTTCCTTCTAATTATTTGTGAAACGGTAAACTCTCTGCATGTGACCAATAAGTCCTGTAGCAACAATTGGGTGTGGTGAGGTTTTTTCCTGGAACGTGCCTGACTTGAGTCTCACGCAATCCGTCACTTCTAGTTTTTCCGAGATTTTTTTGTCTTTTTAATTTTACCTACATTTTGGGAGAATTTCCTGATCGTCATCTCCAGGCGAGAGTGTTCCTTCAATAGGTAGGATGACAGATTTACGACTGTAACCATAAAGGTAGGGGTAATCGAAACGGGATCATCTTTAATCATGATTGAAGGTTTTTTTTTTTTTTGGCTTTCATTGATGATAGATAGTATTTACTACTTTCAATCGTGATTTAGGACCTGTAATCGAAATATCACCGATAAAATCATATCAAGGATTTAAATCACACCTCACTTTGTAAAGTATTGATCAATGGTAGTTGACTTTTTTTATATTGGTTACAATATTTTACGGCCAGTTTTTGGTCGTAAAATATTCATCATCCCTACAGCTGGTAAAAAAAAAAAAAAAAAAAAAAAAAAAAAATTCAAATTAGAAGCAATTAACTGTAATCTCGATATTCTTTAGCTTTATGTTTTTTCAATCATACCTTTCTTCTGAATATGTTCTAAGCTTTAGAATACTTTTATACTGTTTCAGCATTTCTTTTTAATATCTCATATTTTACCACGACTAAACTGTTTGTATTTTTTTGAATTATCTGCACAATTCAGGAATTTTTCTCTCCAATATAATAGCATTTTTAATTTAACATGCAAGCATTCTGAATGAAATTCTAGTACTGATTTTATGGATTCAGTTGAACAATCATTCCTTTGGTGAAAATTCCTAACTGTTTTTTAAAATACTCGAGCACTGTAAATCTAAAACATGTTTGCACTAGTTTTTTTGTAAAATTTATAATTAATTTACCTACATTCATATAAGCGTTTTATTTCAATGCATTTAATACAAGTGCATATAATGCAAGGTGACCCTGAATTCATCAACCAAAATTTAAAGGTAGATAAAAATAAACATAAAGAAGTATTTATTATATAGCAATATGCGGTCGGAGATGAATAGTGGAAGCGGGAAAATATCTTTATTTACATAATACTTTTAAATCAAAAGATCTACAAAGAGAGACGTAGTTTAATGCAGATAAATTTTGGGGAAATATATTGAATAGTTATAAAGGCTTATGAAGTTTGCATTATCAACTCATTATGTGACACTCGTTGGGAAGCCAAAATAGATTCGGTTGAATCTGTATATTCACTTTTAAAACAAACTTGTAATGCCCTAGAAGAATTTATTGATGGAAATAATGATACTATAACGGTATCCGAAGCTAAATGTTAAACCTGAAAGTTCTATATTATTCACTAAAATCCGTACTAAAAATACCCAACATGTTGTAAAAATAAAACTCTCCTGCTTACTATTAACATATGTCACGTGCTAATTTAAGAGCCGTCATAAAGCATCTCATTCTGAAAATTCCTTTCGCCTAATGTTTATATAATCAAAAACCTCTAGTATATGAGTCATGCTACTCTCATTTTGAGTAGAAGGTCAAATTTTCATGTATCTGAAAACAAATGGACATACAATGCCATCTTGTCCAAAAGTTAGTTTTTAAAGCGGTCCAGGTTACTGGTACAAATGTGTGATGGCCGGGATTAAGGGAGAAATTGTTCTGGCACTAGCTGGAAAATGAGTACGTTACTTGCTGGCACGTATACGTAATAATCGGCGAGAAAGATTTAATTATATGGTTTCAAGACTTTTTATAAATAATATTCTCCTCTGACAATAAAAATTAGGAATAGATTGATAATAAAATGATTGAAAGTATTTTTTCAAATATCGCATGCAGTATATTAAAACTGTATTACTCTGATGATGCATCTGAACAAATTCTAGAATTAAAACCGAAAAAAAAAAATCTGCTGTATCTATGTAATAAAATTATTTCTAAATAATTTCAATGTTTAAATTAAATTTACTTCAAATTTCATTTTTTAGTTTAATAACCCAAAACTGCTAGCAGCTTCAGTACGTTCGTGAACTCTATAAAAATACTAAAATCAGTAAAACGGATTAATAATGTATTCTATATAAATAGAAAGTTCCATTTACTTTTTTGTTCCTATCCAGAAATCTCTCTTTTATTCTCCCGCGTACAATGGTCACGAGTGGAAATTAAATGTAAAAACAACAAATATAACATGGTATGAAAAATTTCCGCCTTGAAGTAATTATCAAGTGAAAATAAAAGCAAGATGATTCATTATTCCACCTTTCTTCAATTGAAAAATCACCATCTTACACATAAGTTCAGCTCAAATGTTTTTCATTGAAATGATTTTTATTATTACCGATCTATGCACGAGCATTAGATAAGGTACTTTAAAGATTTCATGATGAAATTCAGATTCAGCAATTTCAAAATGAAAACTGAATTTCATTAAATTGGAAAAGAAAGATAGGAATTTAATAATAAAAATAACTAACATAACCGAAAGCTAAAAATACCTATCAGAAGATCTTATCAATTTCACTGTAATGGGTTTTTAATTAAATTCAGTTTCTTTTATTCATATTTTTAATGGTCTTGAGTAATGACTACTTTATGCCAAATTTTACAAGGAATAAGCTGAACAGCAGAATTGCTTTAATGGGATCTTCGTATATAGAGAAACGTTTCCGGAATTCTTCGATTTGAATAATACATTCTGGATCATTTTAAAATTGTACAAGCCACATTTTTAAAAATTGGTAATAATATCGAGACTAAACATTTTTTGAACAGCAACTGAAATTTTCTCATTGCATGTCTTTTTAAATCCAGATATATATTATTTTATAAAAAATAATAACTTTCGTTGTCAGCGTTATTCAAAACTTCTCATTTTCAATAAGAAAAATGTGTGCTGGATGTTTAAAAATTAAAACAATGATGAAATAATATAAATGTAATCATTGACGAGAGATAAAAATTCAATTAGCTTAAAAATGTCCAACTTATTCTTAAAAGATTTCACTGCAATAAAATTCAAAATTTATCGTTACATTATTTTGTTAAATCAGTGATCTAATAATTTTTTTCTCCATTTAATATATTAAAAGGAAATGGAATAAAACATTTTATTTTAATTTTAAGGGTTTTTTTTTAAAAAAATGGCCTTAAAATATGGTCAAATATCTGCATATTTTAATTTAATGTTTTTTCCCCCTTTGAAACATATTGAACAAATTACAAGTACTAGAAAGGCATATTGCTTACATCATAGAACAACTACTTTAAAGTTTGACACATACAAAATTAAATCACATCATCGCTTCTTATACTAATTCCTAAATTCCTACTACATCTTCAATTGCAATAAATCTTTTTGAGAATATTTCAAATGAGTTAAAAGCTTAAAAACTAAGCCTATTGTGAGCTCAGTTTTTATTTCTGAATTATAGCTTGAAAAAATATTTAATGATGAATTAATGCAATACAAAATGCATTTAAAATATAAGCTCGCGCCTCTTTCTGTTTTTCCTTAAATTATTTCTTTTTATTACTTCAGTAATTTTGAATCATTTGTTCATTTACTAAATATATTAAATATATAATATCGAATTTCGTCCGATATTTTTGTATGTTTGAGAAGAAAAAACTCAATACCATTTCAAAATAAATAAATAAATCCACATATAATGGAATTTCAATTTTAATACATTATACAAACAAGCAAACTATAACAAATGAAATTCAGATGAAATAAGTAAAAATTTAAAATCTGTAAGGAAGTTTAAAGTCACTAAATAAACTTCATATTTAACAAAGGTGAATAAATTATTTATAAAACGATATAATAGTAGATGGCATTTACAATCAATTCAAAAGTTTAAATGCATTTTTCAACGTCCGTAAGTATGCTTATATAGCCAGAGAACGTGGTAAATGTTCAATCATTTTAAATGCACGAAATGTCTACAACCATTCAATGAACAAATGCGCTTCTTAAGTACATGCAAACAATGCAATTAATTTATTCTCTGATAAACTCAGAAAATTCAACATAATCCTAAAATATTGTTAAAATGTATTTAAAAACAATTGGGATAATCTTGAATAAAAAACATCGCATTTTCATTACCAGCAAAATATGAAAGTATTTTACTCATTATCAAACCTCAAAAATAAATCAGCACATTAATATCTTGAAGTTAGTTTACCTTCAAATAAATTAGCTGCACAAAGGTATAAAAAGTGAATTACAAAATATATTGTTTATCCACTTTATCAAAAATTGCATTTTTATAAACTAACAAGTCAATATAAATTTAGTCATGTACAACCCTAGCATATTTTAAATGGAATGTTAATTTGTAATGTGTAAAATTCCTAAAAAATACTGTTCGATTGGAATGATATAAAAACAACGCATATTCAACAATATTTTGATAACATAACATCCAATGAAATATCAGATCAATTCTTCTTTCAATGATATAAAATATAGGCACAGAGGTAAGAGCCAAACTGGCATCTGATACAGTTTTTAGCACCATGCTGAGCCAGCAGCTGGCACACAGACGAGAAAATCTGGACGGACGTTAAGTTATTGCTTTACACGTATGGTTCTTTGCTTGTTCATATTGCTCAACATCAGGCTTATATATGAAGTCAGTAAATCGTCCATTTTGTATCCCTGAAAATAATAAAACAATTCATAATACGAAAAATTATTTGAAACTATTTTAATAAAAATAGTAACAGTATATTTTAACTTACCAAGGGAGTTTCACATAACAGTTTATTCCCTCGCACTAAATTTCCTATAGTCATATGGAAGTAAGTGTTACCGCTACTCCAATTAGAAATTCGAGTAAAAGGATGGGTGACTAGGATATCCTAAACGAATAACATATTATCACTATTATGTATTACACACACACACACACACAATCCCTCAGATATCGAGTGTCCATTTCCATAGCTGAATGCCCCAAATTACAAAATTACGTTCAGATAAATTACCGTACGGTTTCCATCTATTTAACATTAAAATAAATATAGAACAATGTTATTGATATTAGCTTAATCAGTTTTAGTAGAAAAAAATACTGAAGATAAATAACTATATTTTTAAAATACATTTTAACTATATTTTTCATTTTTTAGGCAGGTAATTTTAAAGGAATTAAGCGTGAACTGTACAGCCTTTCAAGCAATTTAGAAGTAATTTCATATTTTCAAACTGGGTTTTAAAAATCCCATTATCGATCGAAAATAAACAAATAATGATTTTCAACCTTTAAAGAATTAAATAAAAAGTTTTTCACACTACTAATATAATATAATAATAAAACCCTGTCAAAGCAAATCGAATTCAAGATATTTGAAAATATGAGCATGAGAAGTACTTTTCTCAAGAAAGGTAGCAGTATTTTTTCTAATTAAGATTTATAGTTAAAAGAGCTTTAAGCTCTGTGAAGCCAAGGTTTAAAATATTTATTAATGAAATCAACCATAGCATCTTTCAATAAAGACAGAAATTCTGAACATTTGTCAAATATTTCTACATGAGAAGAACATTAGTTTCATAACATTGCTAATTTATTTAAAGACTTTAGATTTAATATGTGTTCAATGGAAATTAAATTTTTGATTTAGAAATGCCTTTTTTAAAGAATACATACGGCTGAGAATCTGTTTCAATTAACATTTTTACAATAGAACAAAGCAACTTTTAAATCTTTTATTTTCTAAGAAAAAAAAGCAAACAGGCAATTAAACAAACAAGCAAACAAAAGGCAAGTAACAACATACCTTTGACGATGGGTCTATCAAGCTAACACCATGTTTATTGATTGCAATTAACAACTGCTCAGGGTAATTAGGATCTGTTGTTTGCTAAAATACAAAAAAAAGTTTCAATAAATAAGATGATGAATGAAAGTATTAATATAGTTAGTGAAAAAAATACGAAAATAATATACTTTGAAAGCTAGATGTAAAAATATAAATTATTAATACTATTTTGGTAGATTCATAGGTCAGCAATTCTCAAATAGTTGATTCGAATATTTTCAATAGATTCGAATCATGTATTAAATTCAGCTATTTAGATTATTTATAATATAGTATTGAGTAGTACTTTTGATACAAATAGAAAATAATTTTAATAATTTCAAATGCTTACATATGTACTATTATAAATACAGGTAGTAAAAAATAATCGTAAAATAAAGTCAAGACATAATGGAAGAAAGTTAAAACATGCAGTTTTCATTACGTGTAACTGAATAAGGCTTACGATTTTAAACAGTCAGTATACAACTTTAATCAATCAGAATTTTTCCATTCAGAGGAAAGCATCTTTCTTTTCTTTTTTGAGATAAACAATATAGTTTATTTGATAAAGAAGAAAAAGTCTAATAAAATTAAGTTATTAAATCTAGTTAAAATTCATACCTTTACTTCAAAGAATGCAGATCCGAATGTTGGCCACTTGTAAATTACTTTCAAGAAATTTATTTTACTTTCTTCTGGACTCATACCAGCATCTTGATTATAGGCAGCAACAATTGCCTGAATGAAACAAAATAAATTAAATATCTCACTTAGAGGGCATTATATCATAAAACATATTCATTAAAAATTAATACTAAATATAAAAATTAATGAAAGACATATATAAATATATGTATATGAGATAATAGCTAAAATAGAAACTATTATTGGTCTTTTAGAACAACTGTCATAATTAAAAATATTTTGTCAATTTCTTTTCAACTAAAAGCATTCGGCTATATCAAAATGCTTCGTCACACAATAAAAACACCTAATGTAGTCGTAAAATTAAAATATAGAGCCACAGAAAATAAAACTTTGCATTCTTACCAGAAATCTGGCACATATGATAAAGAAAAAGCATTGGAAAAAATAAAATATTTCAAACTAATAAAAAAATGCTTAAATGGAAAAAAATATACAAGGCAATAAACAACCAGAAAAAAGAACCAAGCCAAAAGCCTTACCCGTTTCCAATCATTTGCATTTTGAGCTTTGAGTAAATCTGCAGGAATCATTTCTCTCAGCATGTTTCTAAAAATTGAAAAAAACTTTAAAAAATATTTAAATTGTCTACAACATTATTAAAGAATATAAAGATAAAAAATACTATAGAGGGAAAATTAATACCAATAACAACAAGAAATTTAACCAATACCTGATAAATTATTAAGTTATAAGTAAGCAGCCTTACATTAAGGAATAAAACGAAGATCATTTTTATAAACATTATTCTAAAGATTTTTTTAATCACCAAAATGATGTATTTATACTTTAAAATATAGTAAAGTTCCAACAAGCCAATGCTCTCACTTTTGTCCCATTCATTGCCTATATACTGTATTAGTTTCAGAACATTAAAAGAAATGGAAATAATTATATGCCTTTTAAAAGAATTGCATAGATAATTGAATAAACAATTTATAAGTAAGTAATTACCTGTTTTTATTTTTGTTTTAATCTGATTTCATTCATACTGTTAAGCAATTAAGGAGCCAAAATATAACACCAGTTTTCAAAAACAAAATATGTTCAAAAAGGTTTAAATGGCAAAATTGGGAGCATTATAGCATTCAATAATACTTAAAATTGGGATATTAATGCTGTAATAAATCACACTCATTACTTAAACAAATTCATTTATACTTAAACATGTTTCTCACAATGTTTTAAAATGGTCTAACTTTTTTTGTTGCAATTATTGGATTTATACACACAGGCTGGATTTTTTGAAATCACAAGACATAATTCTTCAAATAAATACTGCCTAATAAATAAAAGAAACTCACGGTATACTTTGAAGTTCCACTTTACTTTCTCCATATCGTACACGGTATATAAGTGCAGCCAACCGGGCAGCTTCTTCCTTGCTACATTTGTGATACCCTCTTAACAATTTAGGAAGTTCCTATGAAGGCGATATTTATTCGATGAAATCAGTTAAAATGTCTTTTTTTCTCATAACGAAGAATGTTTCCCATAATTAAAGAAACTAAATATCCAATACAAATTTAAAGCAGGTATTAGCTATTACACAAACATGATAAAACATTCACCTGGTGATAATGGAAAATAATATCAGCATTTCTGTCCTTGCCTGGCACTGTGTTAGTCCACAATTTCTTCATGAAGAATACTTGATAAGTAAATTGAGGTATAGACCCTACAGAAAAATTAATACATTCAATGATAAAATAATAATACATTCATCTGAATACACTAATAAGAAATTTCTCAAAGTTTGTTCCTGGTGAGTTCGACAAACGCAAATGAACCACAGTGACCTCTACAAATCTACCAATAAAATTGAAAACATGAAAAAAAAAATTCCCAAGAAAAGTGTTTGAAATACAAACGACACTTGTTTTTTATTTAAATAAATTTGAATATACATCTTTTATGCATAAAATGAAAACGCGAAATTAAATTAGCCTGGCAGTACCCTGATTTTATAAATTCGAGCCCATGAAGTCCTTAAAAGATGAAGAGGCCCTTAGGCACTTGACTTCACCTAGTATGTGATAATCAGGCCCTGCTTATCCTATACAACAAAAACAATCCACCTATCCCAAATTTTAAACAATAAGACAGGAAAAGACAAAATAAAACTCAATAGAAAATAATATACGCATAATATTTATAGGAATCTAAAACTAAGATGCAAAATACAATTCTTTCATTAGTATTATAATTAAAGACATTGGAACTCAAGAGAACGTACCATCGCGTGTGGGTCTTGCTTTTCTTATCCAGTCTGTTAGATGACGAACAAAATCAAAAAAGAAATCTCCTTCAGGAACACTGATAACTGCAAATAAAAATGATTCAGAAATATGTAAATTTACAGTATTTAAAATCAGGGAATAAGAAAAATTCAAAAATATTTATGCACAAACCTTTATCAGCAATTTTGACAAATAAACTAAAGCCTTCGGCAGATCTTAAATTCAGTCTTTGAGATATATTTTGACAAAAGTCCTTAGCACGAGTACTTGAATCAACTTCAAATGCCTAAAAATAGGTTGAATAGTTTTTTTAAAGACTGAAGCCTTAAAGAAAATTCAGAAAACCTACAGATCAGAAAATTATCATATAAAAATGAGTAAGCGTACTTCATCAGTATCATCAGGGAAATATACTTTATGAAATATTTGAGTTGTCTTGTGTTGTATAGCTTCTACTTCAACTAAATGTGGTGGATATTTTCGTTGTCCTGTCCTGAAAAGGAAGTCGTATATTCGAATTAATTTCAGAATTTTCACCCCCCCCCATACAATATAAAAAAAATAATTTGAAAACCTTTGTTTTTGTTTCGATTTGAAACAATATTTTTATTAGACATCTGAAATGCGAAGACTACATAAGAAAAATCGGTTAAGTCGAAAGATAAAATCAGTAAAAGAATTTCCATCAACTTCTATTCATTTAAAAATAAAAATATAGCTATTTTCCAATATATTAACGAAAGGTAATCCATTATTTTATATTTAAGCAAAAATGAGGGCATTGAAATTAGGCATCAATTTTAAACTGATTGAAAAATTACCTTAAGGTTTTCTGCAGACGTTGAAGGGAATCAACAGCAATTGGATGACGTCTAGTTCTTAGAAAGGCTGTCAATTCTTTCAGGAGAATCTGACTTGGTGCAAAGAGTCCAGTGGCTAACCACATAAGCTCCCAACCTCTTTCTTCACTTAGTCTAACAATGAAAATATAAAAATATATGTATAAATGCATACACAGAAGTAGGAATGAGAATATTTGTTTTTACACAGGAGATACACATAAAAACAGATAAGAATACCTTGCACCAAAACATGTATTAGTCTGTGTAATAACTAATTTTAATATTTTGTTAAAAATATATATCCTTACCGATTTTTGTTGTCAGTAAGCTGTTTCATAATTTGACAATAGATTTCGTCTCGTAAGATTTCCTATGAACAAAAATTAATAAAATAATAATTATCACGAACTTTTAAAAATATATTTAAAAAGGACGGAATGGATATTCTACAAATACGATTACAGAATTTTAAAAAATTGTTTTTCAACAGAAGAATTCAAAAACTTTAATATAAACATACACTCATTTTCAATAGAATGAGGTAAAAAGTTACAATATTCATCAGATTGGAAAAATAATGAGAAATTAAAGAACATTTATAACTAAAATAAAATTTTCAAATATATATAAATTACAACTTACATGTTTCAATGGTCCATCATATATTTGATCAGTCAATTCATTGCCAGTTCGTGTCCGCCTTGAAGGAAGATCACCCATATATTTTAATAAAGGTACAAAAATTAAGGCAGCTAACAAAATATGAGTAATCCTTGAATTTAAGAAATTTGTTTTTACACTAATAATTGAATACTTCTCCTGAAACCATTCAAATAATTATTTGAAAAAAATTATGTCAAATCTAATTTTTGTATTCATCAAAACAGTGGTAAAAACTGATTTGAATGTAGGTTAAATAATTGGTTAATTTTCTTTATGTTTTGGCTTTTATCGCATTTCAGATGAAATACAAATAACGCTTTTCTTTAATTCAGATTTACATTTTTTATAGTGTAATTTGGATTAATGCTCTGTTTTGAAACTACATGAGTTATTTTATCATGGATCTCAAAATGTCTATGGTTAGACAAGAACAACAGAGCAATTGGAAAATCTCTCACTTAATTTCTGGAATGTACCAATAAGAAGATATTTCATCTGAAATATATTTAATAAGCACTATGCTAATATAAATGATAATCGTTTGAAAAGTCGGACTTCGAAATTGTGACTAGCCAGTCCAGACTGTCAAGATGCCATTACGGTCTTCATATACAATTGTAATGTTGCAAGAAAGATTTAGGCCTTATAATTTTGAAATAAGGACAAATGAAGAAAAAGACATCCATCATTTTTATCTTCTATGTCATACCAATGTAGGAAACTGTCGACATTAAAAATAAAAAAAAACTACACACTATTTTAAAGCATGCGAATAAATTCCGATCATGTACTACCAACAATGTATCAAAAATAAAACAGTGATGAGTCTAAAAAGTATTTATATTATTTATATTTAGGTAAAATATCACACTAACAGACAAGCAGTATCATCACTCTGAATTATTTAATTTTCATTTTCTCATTCATCAGATAACAGCAAGCACAGAAAAGACTAATCAATCAGCAAAATCATTACAGGTACAAATTCCATGCCTTTAAAGGAAAATGAAACTTATTATGCATATTGCAAACTTAAACATTACAAAATTCAAAAAATTAATTTAAAGGATATCATTAAATGCAAAACAGGCTTCTTGACATAGCTCTTCTTTATTAAGTAATTTCTTTAATAACGGCTGTTTAATTGGTTCCCTAGAATGGCGCCAAAGTTGATCTGTGTCTCTTTTCCGAGCTGAAGATAATGTCAGAGTTCTCGGTATAGTTCGTTTTGGTGGGAGCCTACAAAAATACAATTTTAAATCAAAGAACTGAAAGAAGAAAAGGTATAATTTATGGCACAGATAATAAATGCAAATAATCCTGCAATGTACACAAAATAAATAAAAACTACGTTAAATTAAGCAAATGAACAAAACTATACCTGAAATGATCTATAGCATATTCTTCTAAAGTATGCGGTTTATCAACCGGCTCGGGTCCATTTTTGGGGCCGTGGATAAACAATCTCTTTCCTTGTTCACTACCATCATGAGAAAACAAAGCTAATATGTTGTTAGGTGGCTTAACTAAAGCAGGCAATACATATACAAATTCTGAAGGGAAATCGCCTCTTTCTCCAGTTCTTTCATTTCGCCCAGCAGCCCAATTATTTGCAGCAACACCTTCGCCAGAATAGCCATCATCAAGCAAAATCAAGTCTCCTTGAGTGAAACTTAAAAAGGATGGATTGTCACCTAGAATAGCAAACAAGTAATCAAGTTATTGTATTTATAAAACTACTAGAAGTCTTTGGCGACCAACTTGTTCGCCCGGAGTATCGATTTTGTAGGTTGTTAAAAGATTCATATAGAATGGAATTTAAAAACTGTACATATATTACGAAAAATAAGCTTGACTTAGTCCTATTTAATGACCCGCAAAAGCATGCCACTGAAATTTTTGACGGATGAGTTTTAATTCCCTCATAAAATTTAAAAACCTTGTATCAAATCAACAGTGTATTAAATTTAAATGAAAAATTGAATGAAAATTAATGATATGAAAAAATAGTTTTTTAAGTGACTTAAGACTCTTTGAAAACCATTGTTTTTGAAGATATGAACATCAATTTCTTTTAGTTAAGTCATAGGATTACCCATCTGGCCACAGCTAAACTTATTTTTGGGCTCGATTAAAGCATACTGTTTGAACTTTATTTCTCGGATTTCTTTTATATCTTCTTTCCTATAAATGATCGGACATTCTGATGACACAACAAATATACTCAAGAAAATTTCAAATAATATTTTCGATCTTCATTAATTATACCTAAGCGAAGTGTTAAATGCAAAACAGAGGTAAAAGCGCTCAATTAAACAGTCGAAAATTTGTATGATGGTTTGTTTATATCACTGGTGGCATTCGATAATAAGTAATAGGAGCAATAAGAGCATTTTGCACTATTCTTACAATTAAAAATTCTCCGTAGAGTTTAGAGTTTATTCACGATGAGTTTAGTTTAAATCTTCTGGAAACTAAATTATCCAAAAATAATTAACTAAAGAGTGGATTTGTAATAAAAATGCTTCATAAGTAGTCTTATTGTATTTGAAAAATGAAAATGCTTAGAAATATCTTTTACATCTGCTAGTAACAAGGGAAACACACCTTTGTAATCCTGCAGAGCTATTACATATCTGGCTCTTTTTTTCAAGCCTTCTAAAAAGAATTCAACCAGTTCTCGGATATCATCAGAGTTAGGTGACTGAAATGTGAATTCTTCGCCACGTACGGTGCTTATGCAGAAGCTCTGAAGAAATGGGCGTGTTCCTCTAAACAAGAAAAGAAAAAAATATAGTATCGTAGAAAAGTTTCAAAAATCATGAATTTATTTTTAAGACTTATGAAAAAAAAAAGTCCCTGAAATACCAAGAGAAAAGGTAAAATTAACGCATGCCACATAAAGCTATGAGGCAGCATAATTTTGAATTTTAGCATGTGTAATTATCATATATAAGCATTTATTTTCGATACTGCACCCTTTTAAAATGTCAACATCAGAATGAAAAGTAAATCGATTTAAGAAGCAGAGTATTTTCTAACACTCTTCTTGTATGATAGAAGTCTAACAACTACAACAATTAACATAATTTTTTAAATAATGTGCTGTACAATTGATCAAAACCAAAAAACAACTATAACAATAGCATTAGTTCTGAACTTTCAATTGAAACAATCACTAAACAATAGTTTTTCCTATCAATAGCAGAAATAAAATATAAAAAAATAGGCCGAGTAAGGAAAATTGCTGAAATATAATGGTCAAAATAGGTAAAATAACACACCACAATCTATGTATCTTGAGTTATTCTCACTAAAACAAAAATTCTTGTAAAACAATGCTCTCAGATTTGAAAAAAACAATTTTGTATACCGATTGCATTGTGGGACTTTATTTAAAAATAAACAAACGGAAATGCTCAACAATTAATTTGCACATTCTTGAACAGACAGTTACTTCTAAATAAATCTTGAATAATATATAAAATTAGTTTGTAGATCAAGAGCAAATACACCAAAGCAAACAAAATGAAAAAGGAGCATACTTTTGACTAATGATGGAAGTAATTTCTGGGAAAGATAGTTCCAAGAGCACTTGTTCTTGATCATCAACAACATACACACCAGTCCAATTTATTGCAAGTATAACATCATTTTTGGGAAGATGAGGCCCAGCAGATCTTAGTGCTTCATAAAATCTTGAAAACAGTAAAGGCCATTTGAATTTAGCATAATCAACAACATCTTCTTTGACTCTTGGAATAGGCACTCTATCTCTATAATAATAACTCTGAAGGAAAGAAAAGAGATAAATATTAACACATACTAACAATAATGGAAAATAAATTTTAAAAAAGAAATAAGTTTAATTCTGAAACATGATTTGATTTTCAAAACTCTCTGAACATTTTATCCTCTACTTTTTACTCGTCAATTTATTAAATATGAAACCAACATTTTTTGAAATGTAAAAATATGATACTCTGTCTTCGTAATGGTCCATAATATTTTTATTCAAAATTAATAATTCTTCCAATAAAAGATAAATAGATTTATATTATCTCAAAACATAACACATAAAAAATTTCAGGAATAAAATTCCATAATGTCTAGGACGATATAATTCGATACATGCATTCATCTTGCTACTTTGATTATCACTTATTGGTAGAATAGATAAAATAAACCAGATATTTAGCAAATAATTACTACATTCATTGAAATATTTGTTTAAATATATTATTCTGTAGTAACTGCAACAATTTTTTAAGTATTTCATTTATAATTAAAAAAGACTTTTCTATCTTTGTCAGTAAAGAAAATGAAAAATTTAAATCTTTATTATTTAATATCCAGGAATATCATAAGAACAATAAAAGTACTTATTACTCCATTTACATAATGCCCATACGTAAAGCATATAATATTGTCCCTACACCAATACTTAAGTTTGGAATATATTGTTTGGAAAATATAGTAGGTAAGGAAAGAAAAAAATGTTTTCTGAAAAAATAATAAGGCATTGCTCTAATAAATTATAATAACAATACAAACTATATATTTCAACTTTTATTCACTAAAAATGAAGAAGAATTGAACTAAGAAATAAACACAAAAAATATAAAATGCATACTAAGGAAAGGAAATATAAATGCTATAGTGAAATACTATATTTACTCTAAAAAAATTTAAATGTTTCAAAGAATTAATAATTAGAATTGATTCCAGAAATTATTTAATTACTTTAAACAAAAAATAGAAAATACTAACCTTTTTGCAGGCAGTTATAACTAGACTAGCCCATCTTTCCAAGCTTTTATCGCCACTTTGCAGGCAATAATCTGGTATGTAGTTAGGCAATAATGCCATTAGCCTGTCCATACTTAAATCTAAGCCATGCTCAATATAATATTGCTGTGCTGCAATCATGGCCAAATCTTCCTCCTGCAAAATGAGTAATTTAAACAGAAAAATCTTAACTAATAAGGAAATATTTACCTAAAAATAATCAACAAAATGCATCAGTTTGCACTTGATAAACCTTTAGAGCATTTATAAGCCCTTATTTATTAGAAGTATAATTTCTGTCCTATTTATCGGTTTCATATTTTATCAGAGATATATTGTCAAGAAGGACGAGGAAAAAATGGAATTTTATTCTTTCAGTATGAGCTCTAATAATTCTATCAAATAATGTCATTAGAATATTATTAAATTTAAAAATACAGACAAATGCCAGAGTAGAAGACTGCTATTAATATTTTCGTGACTTAAAACAACGGATTAGAACACATAATTTATGCCAAACATTTAAAAGCAACTTTTTAACATGTTATTTTTACTTTCTCGTATATGAAGGATAGAAAAAGTATTAAAATCTTCAAACAAATCTCCAACTCAAGATTTTGGCGAATTCCCAAGCTTCAAACAACACATTTTTGATATTTCTGTGAGCTCGTTTGTGAACTCAAAAACGTTTCTAGCTATATGGATGCAAATTGGTACATGGTAATTACACCCAGTTTAAAGATTTCAATTAAATTTTGAGCGAAATCCATTCTGTTTGTCCGGCTGTACGAATCTGATTCGGTAACTACAAAATGAAGACGGATTAATGTAAGCCCTTTCATGAGGCTAAGTATCCTGAATAACTCAAAACACAATAACTTAAAAAATAATAAATATTTGGAATGTGGTGATTTTTTTTTGACTTTAATTGTATCTATGTATCATATCTTATTTTCAATGTGTTGTAAAAAACGAGCCTAAAACACAAATTCGATTTTCAGTGCTATTAAACACGACAGGGATTGATCGTCGACATAAAACGTCAAGGACCAAGCTACAGATTTAGTAAAATATGCTGAATTCACTTCAAAGATCAATATTTCGTAACTATTGTGCGCAAATGCCATTAAAGTTATTCATGACTTTACCCAAGATCTACAGTTTTAAGTGATAAAAGAGGAATGATACTTTTATTAAAGAGTTTGCGAGAAAGTTTGAAGTAAACACTACCTCTCTGTATATCAGATTTTGGAATTCAAGAAAGTTAAGAACTTCTTACAAATTACAAAAAGTAATTTCTCATCAGTCTAAAAGCACTGCATAATAAACAATTTATTCACGAATATTCTAATTGTTTCCATTAGTTAGATTGTTTACTGGCATAGAAGATTGCAGAAAACTGCTGTAGAATTTTAAAAAGTGCATACACAATATTAAGCGATTTTACATTTCCTCGCAGAAAAAGAAAAGCACAATATTAGAAAAATATATCCATTATGTTTAAAAATATACCTTATCACATCTATATTCCCCAAATTTTACTCCTCTAACTACTTGCTGGAAAATTAAATTTGTAGCAACAGCATCTTCTGTAGGATCATGCCAAGGAGCAAATATTTCTTTTCGGAAAAATAGACGCCAAGGTGCATTTCTTTCTTGAGCACCTTGTTCTTTGGCATACTGTTCACATTGAGATATTGCATCCATGACATGTTCACCTCCACTTCCCAAAGAAGAAACCTTAAAAATAAATATTTGTATTTTAAAGCGTTTTAAGTCCAATAAATACAAATTAAGAAATATTTTATTCTACATTAATTAATACATAACAAGATCATTTCTATTAATTTATAATTTCAGTTCAAATGACTTTCTTATTTGCTACATTTTAACACAGCATATTATGTCCAATAATATGAAAACAATATCCATGAAAAAACATATCTTCAAAGTTCGCATTAATATATACACACAGAGAGATTTTTTTAAAACCTAAATACCTATTAGATTTAAGTAAAACAATTAACATGCATATATACTGAATTGAAAAATAAGCTGACGTGAGATTCTTTCAGAAAATGAAGAGGAACATAATTTCGTTTAGAACATTAAATGAAGCAAACTTTTCCACATAATATTATATATATATATATATATATATATATATACACACACACACACACTTAATAAAAAATATTCATATTTTTTACCTTAAAATAGTTTTTTTTAATAATAATAATTTTTAAATAATACAGCATCTATCAATACCTACAGCACCCCCCCCTCAATTGTAAGTTAATTTGAATTAAGTAGAGAATTTAAGCATTAATTTAGTCTTATTTTACAAAATCTTTTCTCATACTACATACAGTTACTTGTATTACATTTATTTAAAAATAACATCACAACAGGGCAAATATTACAAAAACATTGATATTATTGCACTATATTAAATTTTTTTATGCAAACTCGAAATGATGTGAGGAAATTTGCTCTATTTTACTCTATTCAGATGCAGGTTCCAAGCATTTTCCAAGCGGAAAATGAATTTCGGATATAGTAGATAGTTTATCAAAACATTTTTTAAATTACAGAATCAAGGCAGAATGTATTTATGACATACCAAACAATGTTTAGATACGATTGATTGGGAGGTTATTTATAGATTTTTGTTGCAATAAATTTTAGTTATGTGCAAACACTTTGCATTTAAAAAATATATTTAAAAAGCTACATAGTCCGACTGCAAAAAGCAAGCAATAAGAAAAAAACTACTGAGAATTTCGGAAAGCAACCACAAAATTTGATTTCCCGGCAAAAGAATTCGTTTTACTGTTTGCGATCTCGAATGATTTGTTATATTGAATTCATTGAAATATTGCAACCAATAGGCAGTTTTATAGTTTGATTTCTTTAGAATATTTGTATGGAAGACTAACATTTTTACAGGGTCATGAATGAAACTTTAAAAACTTAAAAAATTGAAACTTTAAAAGAGCAACATAATTTCATCAATATGAATACTAATGCCTTGGAGACAGAAAATACAGTACATCAGTAGAACTGTTATAGATTGCATCTTGTAAGAAAACTTCATTTTCATCAGTTTACAAAGGCATGGATTAAAATTTTAATGAAGCATTGCCACCAACAATGACGTATAAATAGATGTTTGTCCATTAGTATTTCATTTCCAGTTATTTATGTTTATGTTTGGAGATGAATCATATGTTATGCAACAGAAGTGAAAAAATTACATTAAATTGCTTTAACAGTATTTTTAGAATACCAATTAAAACTGAAACTATGGTAAAGATATTACGAGAAAAAAAAACTCACTTTATCAAACAAAGCAATATATAAAGAAAAGCCAAATTGGTCTTTCAAACCAATTTTTTCTGCCAACTGAGCACAAAGTTCCCTAGCAGTAGTAGCAGAATCAGCCAATAAAGTTTTAGTATTGCCATCCATAAACGTAATTGGCAACATTAGAGGTTTTTTAGATTTGGTAGCCTGTAACTCTAACCAAGATGGAGGTTGTCCTCTAGTGCCATTCATAAAAGTTCTTCTTAAACGATCTTCACAATAAGGTGCATAACCTGGGGGGCCTTCTCGAATAAAGTTCAATAAATATTTCACGAACTAAATAAAAGAAATTAACATTTAGATAATAAGTATAATGCATGGAATAAATGTAAAAATACAAATATAACAATTATAAATACATAATCCGCATTTCAAACACAAAAGAGTAATTATAACACATAAAATTATATGGTGGAGAAAGTGAAAAGGTAGCATAAAATAAATATTAGTTTATTTTATTCAGAACAAAAAAAAAAAAAACAATGATAAACGAGCACTTAATAAACATCAAGAATAATTACTTTATCTGATGGTGCAAAACAGCCAACACACAGTGAAAGAAGAATCCAACCACGTGCATGTGAACTTTTATTTGGATTATTTGTTAGTTGTTTACATATATGGCAATAAATTTCATCCCTGAAAAGGAAAACAGAAACAAAAATAAATGTACAATTATTGTAAAATTAGCAATTAAAAATCAGCGTTTAAATTGAAGACGATTTCAGCACATTTCCTCTATAATTTAAAATTACCTAAGTTCATCTCGAAGTATACCATGTCCAATAATGAAGTGCAGTTTTTCTAGATTGGATGTTGGCCTGCTTTCAAGCCAGCTACTGTAAGTATCTGCAGCCAATTCTTCTTCCTGTAATTGCCGTCGTACATCCTCGGTGATTTTATTTTTTTTCTTCAGAGTGAGAGAAACCAATTTATTTCTGATACTACGTGATTTCTGTTTGTTGTAACCATCAGTTGGAATAATAGCCTGCAAAAACAAAATTTAAAATACTGATGATATAATTTTAGATATACTTCTCGAACAAGAATTTAAATCTAGACTTTTCTGTAGTTAGGTTGAAGCCATAAAACTGATTTTAAATTAAGAAATAAAAATTTCCTGAAACTACTTAAATAAGAAAAGCTTTCCTATTCTGAGAATGTCCATGCGAATTTAATAGATATACAATGCAATCCATTAATAGCTTTTTTAAAGATAAAATTTCTTTCGAAACTACTTTAAAAATACCAGAAAAAAATTATAATTCAAAATTTATCCAAACCATTCAGTAGGAATATACTTACAGTATCCATTCCCATCATTTGAGCTTCCTGGAATTCTTTGGTTTTAATGAAATTGCGACCTAACGTTGCTGTTACTTTACTCATAACAGAAGTATTATCCTAGAAAATAATTCAAAAATCTAATCAGTATGCTTCGGGATACTTACAGTGAAGAAAAAGTTAAATAATAATAATAAAATATTTTAATACTAGCAAATACTACAATATAACAATACTACAAAATAAAATATAGAAATATTTTTTTAAAATCAAAATTGCATACATCACAGATTTTGGAAATAAAAAAGAATAAATATAAATAAAAATATCACATACTCTTTCCATGGTATGAAACTTTGGTTCAGGTAAATCTCCCATGAAACGAAGTATTGTAATCCATAATGCCAAAGCAGCCTAAGAAAAACCAAAGGTTAGTTATTCGGCTTTAATACTATGTTAAAAGAATAATGCATATATTTTGAAATAAACAAACAGGACTACTTAGGAAATTTAGTTATTTAAACATAAGTAAATTATTGGTTATTTGACTGAATTATGATGATTTAAATAAATTAACAAATTTAAACAATTGATACAAGTAAATAAAGCGAGTAAATAATATAATTTTTAATGAAGTTCAACAATAGGCAGTTTCTATAAATATTATAATGATACACCGAAACAATGTTCATTTGGTGCATACAATTTTAAATGACAGTGAAATAATAATAAAAACCTCATTAAGTTAAAATATTAATTGCTAAATAATAAAAAGCATGCAAAATTTTTGCTTAAACTTATTTCAATTACGCTTACCATGCAATCACCTTGTGTGGTTAATGGTAATAATGGCTGTTTTAATGGCTTCCTCTGATACTGATGTGTGGCATTTCCTTGAAAGTAGGTAACAGCAAACTTCTGGAATTTATACTCAGAGAGATCCTCTTGATCCACTGGTGGTGCAGGTACTGAGCCTTCAGCTTCTGATGATATTTCTAAAGCAGCTTCCCTCGATCTTTCCAAATCCTATTGAGTATTTTAAGAAATCCTTTTAGCCAGACGATCTCCTCAAAATAATTCATAAATCTTAAGAAACTAACAATTAAGTTTTCCGCAAAAAGCAAGGGATTTATCAATTTTATATCAAAGTATAATTTGTAAACAATACAGAAATCACACAAATGAAGTAAAATTAGCAATTTTATGACTACAAAACTTTACGCTATGCAAAATGAAAAGAACATCTGGAATGTAGAAAATGCATGGCACCTGTTAAATTTTAAATGATTTCATCATCACTCATTTAAGCTTAAAGAAAAATAGCCTTTTCCAAAACGTGTTAATTTAATAATTATAGGAATTTCAAATGAAGATTCACATATCACAATAAATAATTTTCAACAGTTTTCTGCAATTACACATTCTTAATGATGCACACTCTTCATTAACCAATAATGAAGATAAGGTGGATTTTCTTATCTTCAAGCTATTTCGTGTAACACATTATTTAAGTCACAAGAAATTTCTTTCATAAAACGATATTTTAGTAAATTTGTTTTTGATCATTTGAAATTAAGCATTAATATTTATGCTTTAATGAAATATTTGGAAGCGTGTCAATTGAAAAAAACATTACAAGAATTTAACGAATAATGTTCAAATGAAATAAAAAAATCAATGTGAAAACACTTCCTAAGTTTTAAAATGTATAAAAAAATTTCATGGAAAATTCAAATGAGAAATAAATTGAATCACAACTTACTTTAAATGCAGTAGGAGCTGTTTGATCACTACTGGAATCGGTTCTCGGAAGAAAATCAAACATAGCATCAACCTAATTAGATACCATGAGATTGTGAAAAAGAAATAATATTTCATAGTAATTTGTTCGAAAGATATAGTTTATATTATATAAATCGCAGTTATAAAAATAAGTTAGATCCTTTTTCTATGTAGCACAAATGCTGATTTGGTTTATTATCAAAAATTTTAAATCTATACACAGAATTTTCAGGATGGTAGATTTTTCTTAAAATATGGCAGTTACAATTACATTACAATTATATCAATGAATTACATTTCATTCGTTACAATCTAAATATGTAAATGTAAATAATGTAAATCTAATAATATGTAAATATATGTAATATGTAAATCTAAATACTAGCAATTTAATGTTCCTCATGCTTTTTAAACAAAACAATTAGAATGATGTTGTTCGTTAATTAACGTACAGTATGAACTAAAGATAACAATCTACTTAAAATAATACTATGAATATATGTAAGCATATAATTTTTGAATCAGAGGGCAGTTTCGAAGACAGTGAAGAGATGTTCAAATTTTTAAAGTTCGCTTTAATCCATCCTGGGAAGGCATAATTTATTTACAAGCGACGCGGATAGGCACGTCCGCTCACAGAGTGGCACAACAGCAGATTAGCATAAAGAGAGGGCAATAACATATCCCTGGTCTTATATCCATATATTGATAGGAAAAATATTTTTCACAGTACTTATATACTATTAAGATTCTGATAAGGATTTCTCACACATGTCGATTCTGATAAAGAAACTTTAAAAAAAATGTGCGTGCTGGACATTTTTCTATCCATTCGCACTGAATGTGTGAAAGTGCACATGTAAGCCTTTTTACAAAGCTTCTCTTCAATTAATTAAATAAAAAAGCGGATTGGGATAAGGAAATAACAGAATATTTTAGAATGAAGTTAATATGGGCAAAATTAAACTAAAAGCAAGAAAATGTATTAAGTTTTAAATTAGATATTACACACACACATATATATATCAATTTTTTCATTACTTCTAAAGTATGTATTTAAAAACATACAGATTTTTTTAAATGATGGAGAGAAAGCTAATCGACTCCGTATTATATGTAAAAGTATTTCATAATAAAATATTTTATGTTTATTTAGTAATTACCAGTTTAGAATCATCAAGCTGTTCTTCTTGACGATTAAATGCATCAATAATAACTGCCTTTTTGTGCTCAATATTCATCCTTTCAGCAACCTCTTCTTCGTGCAACCGAAGTTCCAGTTCTTGAAGTCTTTCCTATGGGGAAAAAACCATTATTCCAAAAATTTTAAATATTAAATGGATTAAAAATATTTGGTCTGGCAGACGGATATAACAGTAGAAACTGCACGTCTTTTTAATTGTAAAAGGAATTAAATACTAAAATTTCTTTTAACAATAAATATTAATTTAAAAAAAAATCAACATTTCAGCAAAATATATTTTTTATAAAATTTTGTTGAAATTTCAGAACATATTACTTAAGGGCAGAAAATATTAGAAATACTTACCAAACAGTGTATAAAAAGTATTTTAATATAAAAATTAACTGAATAGGATTTATCTATAAAAACACAAAATCATTGATTATGATAAGTTTTTAATTTTAATGTTCGCACAAAAAGAATCTCTCATAAAAAATGATTTTTTTTTTAAATAAAAGAATAGAATTCAATTATTCCTTAAAAAATTAACTGTTATTTAAATTATATTAAAGGAAATATACTCGATATTTTTGTTCAGCAATTTCTTTGGCTTTCCTTGGATTCATTTGCTTTCTGAGTATAGCTTCTTCCTGTTCCCGCATTCTGAGAGCTTCAAGACGATGTCGGTTCTTAAATTAAAAAAAAAACAATTTGCAATATATATATATTCTTTTTTATATACATAACATTAATACACACTGTTTAATACATATGCAACAAAATTTAAAAAAAAAACACTATAAAATAAAATTTGTATAAATTACTTATCAATTCAAAGTTTTTACTATAGCTTAATTCAATAAAGAGAACTATATGAAAAAAAAAAAAAAAACATTTGACGAAAAATCAAAGCAAATATTTGAAAAAAAAAAGAAAAAAACCTGCATTTTAAGATTGAATAATAAATAAATAGATGTTAAAAATAAGGATTATGTCAAAGCAAATTCATTTACAAAAGGATAAAAAAACCATATAAAAGTTTTCCATTTCATTAGAAATTATAGATAAGAAATTAATTAATTCAAAGCATACTTGAATTTTTAATTTCTTGTATCTGCGTTGGGCCACAACACGGCGGACAAATGCTTGAATTTTTGTGATGGCCCACTGCTTCTTCATGTGCTCTCTTCTAACTAAAAATCCGCGGCATCTAGCCTAAAAATAAAATACGAATAAAGGAAACAGCAGTTTTGATTTTTTTAAAAAAAACAATAAATGCATTCAAAATGTATGCGTTGCATACCTGTAAAGTAACGATATGGCCTCTGAGATGTTTAAACCTATGAGATAATATTCTTGATCTAATAAGAGCTTGTAATCTTTGGAATCCTGTTTTCATCTAACATAAAAAAGGAACAGAACATAAAGCTAAATATTATTAAGTTTTAAAAATGATGAAATTCCTTCAAAATATTTTACACAATATTAAATAAAGCATGCATTAAAGTTGAATGAAGTAGCTGAAGCAAAGAATTTCAAAACATTGCTGTATTTAAAGATTTTTTTAGCATAAAATATATATTTTGTTCACTCCCCACCCCCCAAATCATGTGATGTTATTTCGTGGCAATCTAAAATCAATCTATAAATAAATAACGATTTTATTAGGAAAAAATTATTGCTTACAAAATTGTAATGTTGTTTTTGTATATATCCTCGCCAAAATCTTTGAACTATAATTGCACTTTTTCGCATTCTCAAGAACCGCCGGCGGTAATACCATCCTCTAATAGCCTTCTGAAGAATCAAGATCTTTCTAGTGAGAACTCGATCCCTTTCTTGCTCCAGGAACAGATCATGAGCGTCCTAGAAAACAAAATACAGTTTAAAAATCAACAGCTAAATTTTCTGTTACATTTCGATATAATTAATTTCTAATTATATCAAAATATATGCCAGTATAATATTTGATTATATACAACGTACTAATTAATGTAATTGAAGATGTTTTGAAAGAGTAGTTTAATATACATAACTTGTTGATTTTTGTGATTTCAACATTTTTTAGAGATGCACAATACTGTATTAAAAATTCATTTACTACTTATTTTAAAGATGAAAAAAAAAAAAAAAAAAAAAAAAAATTAAAGGCAAATTATTAATAAGACGCAGAAATTCTTAGATATTCAAAAATTTGTGCGGAATACCTTACTTAAAATGTGTTTTGCAAAATCTAACGTAATGTAGCAAACAAATGATACAAGTTAATCTCATGCAAATTTTCAGAATACCAAGATAGCATTTGCATTACTCAACACTATCCACAAAAGTAATTACTTTTAAGAATAGTAATCATAATTATCTTATTATGAATAATAATTATGCACACACACACACATATATAAGGAGGAACCAAACCTTTAGGAAAACTTTCGTTCTTCCAAGTTGATAATCAGTTTTCCCAAGCACAATAGCACAAATTTTAATACAGGCCGCCTTACAATCAACCTTATGAGCGGGTCCAACTCCAGGTATGAGAAATCTGTACCTTTCAACAAATTCTTTAAAAGTATGCCGTATAGGATAACCTGCACGTCGAATACGAATGGTTTCCATCATGCCAGAATAACGCAACTGCTTGCAACACAGTTCTCTATCGAACATCTGAAAAAACAACATTACAATTAAGAAACTAATAAAGAAACAAAATTTATGTAAAATCATGATTTCTTGGCGAATAAAACAAAAGGAAATACTTCTAAGACTATTTTACACTTAACTCTGGTTTACCATTATGCTAGGAGTAGATAAATTTATACATACAACTAATTTTTGAAAAACTGTTACATTTCATTTTTATAGCTCAGCATTACATCACAAACTTAGCAACAGACATTCTAAAAAGTCCATTTAAAGTAAGAACAACCTAAATTTGAACTCTGAAAATATCATACCATAGGTTTCTTTAGCTCATTTGGTTTGATGCAACGAATGAAAAAAGGATGACATTGACTAAGTGTCCTCATCAAAGAATCAAGAGACTTTTTAAATTGTGCACTTAAGGTTGGAGTTTTCTTTCTAGTGTCTGTCCCCTAAAAACAAATTTTTCCATTAAATAAATATTGCATGAAATGAACAAACAGTGAAAGAACCAATTCAAACCATTACAAACTCTCTAGAATAAATAAATGAAACTAATGATAATACATTCAAATAATTCAGACAAAAAAATGAAATAACTATGAAAACTGTAAGCATATTTCGAACTTTATTTAACCTCAGATAATATAAATAAGTGCTTACCATGCCAATTTCATGAACAAATAAATTCTGGAGAAATTTGTTATTTGCAACTTGAATCAGTTGTATTAAGTCTGCACTAAAAGTGTCCCTGTTCTTTTCCAGAAATCCTATAACATTGAAAGTATAAGTCTGAATAAAATGGCAAAATAAAATTTAGTTTGACAAAGATGGTAGAATTTTTTTTTTTTTGGTTCATTGAAATTAAATCATTGAATGATGTTTTCAAAACATTAAACAAGATCCAATTAAATTTACGCTTATTTGCTAAAGTAAAGAAAAGTTTAACACTTTTAACATATACTAAGGTATGCATAAATAAAGCACACAATTTCGAGATTATCCGAAATAAATTTTAAATGATAAACTTAAAACTCAAGACCTATCAAATAAAACAAAACAAATACTTAGCTAATACTCTCATAATAAATAATATGGCTTTTAAAATGGTATAAATTTTCAAGATAGGCTACTTTTATCGAATTAATTTTAACTGGCAAGTATTTTATTCACATGGTTCATAATAATAAAAGACATAATCTCATTAAAAAAAGAAGAGTTTTTCACATTTTAAGACATAATATGTATGATAAATATCTTTTTACTTTCTTTTTTCAAAATAAATATCACGGCTATAAATGAAAAAGTAAAAAAAAAATATATCTAAATCTTAAAATTCACATGCTTTACGCTCACTAGCAGCGCCAACTCCCCTTGGGGTGGAAAAAGACAAAACCTCTCTGTTCAGACTCAGTTCTCGTGTGAACTGGACCCAGAGATAGTAGCTCTTCTACTAAGCAGGAGACGAAATACTCAGATTTATTTTATTGTTTACATTTCCTCCTATTAAGCGAAGCTGTGATGCAAAGTTGCAATATTTTAATGCTTATTAAATTAATTAGCAGATTTGTTGTTTCACAGTAAACTGTTTAAAAACTGCAGCCCACTACTTTTTATTAAACTACAAACAACACTACTATATTTGTTATCAGATTGCACAGAATTAATATTTGACATAATGATTTTTATTTTTTAGATGATTTCACTTTCAATACTTAATTATCAAATTTTTGTTCAATAATTTCGCTATGCAAAATGTCATGTACAGGTTAAATAAAATTTTCCTTTTCAAGAAAAATATAAAATTTTGCAGAAAAGATGTAGTGAAAATATATACTTAACATAATCAGAGCTTTGAAAAAAAATCAAACTACATAAATGCAATTGTTATTTTTACCTCTTGTATCATAGAAGACAACACCCGCAAAATGATTTAAACCAAAAGAAGTATTTATATCAGATTTTGGTTTTAAGTAGTTTTTGTTACTCCCATGCATCTTGTGAAGCTTATTGAGAAGTGTTTGGTCTGTTCCCTAAAAATATATAGATGCATAATTTTTAATAACAATGATAAAACATGTAAAGCATTTCTATCTTAATTTCAAGATAACTAAAAAATACAAAATAATTTGAACATTTATAAAGATTTTACAGCTACTGCACACAAAATTGCTGCAACATCAAATTATATTAAATGAAAGGAAGATTAACTTAGGAAAAAATTATATTGAAAAATAATCCATTCTTTCTCTTGCAGGGAAAATATACCACTTTCAAGTAAAAGGAAGGTTCAAATCCTTACTCCTATGTATTGCTACGTAAAATTATTACTAGTCCTTTCAATCAATTGTTTTTAGGTAAAAATAGCTCTCAAAATCAATACAAAGTTCATTTAATTGAATTCCAAATAAGGAAACAGTTAACAATTTAAAAATATTATAATGAAGCATTTATATTAATTTCGAAAGGACAAAAAAAATGCATGGCGTTTGTTAAATAAAATATCCTTTAAAGTAAGATTGATTATTTTGGTTTATTGGTACAAGTGCTATTTTTGATTAAACAGCACACCTTCAAATTAAGAATCTCGGCTAATGGGGTCAATTCATGTGACGTAAAAGTTACGTGTCATGTACTTATGTGCATGGCATTTAAACCTTCATCCGGTAGTAGACGAGTCTGTCAATAACGATCTCCACCTAGTAAGAAGCGGAATTTTTTGTTTACATCTGAAATTATAACTTTGAGTAATTTTTTCCTCTTATTTTATAGTAAAAGATAAAATAAAGTGTGTTAAAAGCTGAAAAGTGTGATGCTGGATACTTTAATGTGAAACTGAAGAGTGATTGCCGTATAAAATGTTTTTTTAGTTTCCTTTCAACAATCCTGAATTGCGTTGTTAGCATTGGAATAGAAGGTTGTAAGCCTGCTTTGAAGTCGATGATATAATACGATCATTTTAAAGAATTTATTAAATATGTGACCATTCACTAACTATAGGAAACAAAAACCTATTCCAATAATTTTCATACTGCAACAGCATATCTCACAAGCAACTTCTTATTAAAAGCTATCCGATGAATGTGTTAGAACAGAATGATGTTGTGATGAAATAAAGGTTTCCAAATTGAACAAGAAATACACAAAATATGATGCATATGATTTTTAGTTGATGACTTTAAAATAAAATGCATCATGAGGTTTTACTTTTTTACCAAGAATCTTAAAGTTTTCTTTATCTTTTAGTAATTCATATTATTCAGTTATTGCAGTGTAATCATGTTTAATAGCAAAAGAGTAATCCGTTTATCCTCATTAGTGTTTTTTTGTTAGTTATTATTTTTGTTTCTTGTATTTAAAACTGAAATTGTTATAATGCCATACTATAACATTGTGGGCCTCAGTGATTTTTGTTTTAAGAAAGACAGATATTTTCATTGACAATCAATTTCCATACCAGCATTTATTATTTATTTCCAATTTCATTGCTACATGTATGCTTCACTCTTTTTCCCCCTGTTTCTTTAATATACCAATTTGGAATCATAAAATTCTGTAAAAACATAAATGTGTTTCTTCCAACTCCTCTTTATATCCCATTTAAGTTTCTATATGTATAGATATTTATCATGACCTTACTCGTGTTTTTTAAATTTATTGTATTGCATGTTTTTGTTTTATTTTATGATATTCATTCAGTGTAGCTTTATCATTTTAAAATGCATTTCAGAAACGTTCTGCTTTAAAAGCATATTGCTCAACATTAAGTTGTTATTGATGATAAAAAAAAACCTATTTGGTATGTAGAATGTTTCTGTTAAATAAAATTGATTTTATCATTTACTTCCACATTTTTGTATGCTATGTTTATATTATTTATAAATGTCTAGACTAATACATAATTTTTGAGTTATTTTAATTAGATGATTGATTACATTGAAAAAACCATGTGATCATATTTTTTTGAAAAAGTATTCACATGTTTTATTTATATATTTATAATGTGTAAATAAAAATTATGATGATAAATATTAAATATTTTGCTTGCTTGTTTTTTAAATGATTTCTACAAATTAAATAAAATAACTGATTCATAAGTTGCATTGATTTAAAAAATGGTATCTGTATCATTTATATTGCATAATCATTATAATGTATAAATATTAATTACTTTGCTTGCTTGTTTGTTAATGATTCCAACAAACGGTATCTATATCTTTAATATTGTATAATTTGAAATTGTAATCATAATTTATTCAATAATTACAAATTTTCTTTCCTCTGAGCAAAATGAAACCACAAAGTCTCAATATTAATAAAATTACTAACATAATAAAAAATGTAATAGCTTAATTAGTGAGCTTAAAAATATTAACTTGTTTAAGAGTAATAATTATTTAAAAGAAACTGTATTCATAAAATTTACCATTCAATAACATTTAGTTTAGTTATATTAACTTCCCGTTTCAAAGAAACACGAGGGCTGTTTTGGGACGGACCTCGTAATTTTGAACCACGGTCAGATGACGAGGACGACAACTGAACTGGCACCCCCCTCTCCACACCACGCCACACCCGCGGGAGGGCTCAAAAACATTTAAATAATAAATATAAAAGAACATATGTAAATTTTCAAAAACACTGCCATAGCAGTTTGTAAAAATGTATATTTGAACCAAAAGTAAAAAATATATATAGGAAAGGAAGGAATAAAATGATATCAAACTAATTAAAAAGCGATATTAATTATAAAATACTAATTAAAATTTAATATAAGAAGTAAAATTACATTACTACGAAAATTTGGAGAAAATAATTCAAAGTATTAATTTCTTAAAAAAAAAAATATCAAAAGATTTATATAATCATTCGGCTAGCGTAATATTTAACTTCAGTGTTAATGTATCAGATCAACGTTATCGGCAGACTTCTCGGCATGAGCAGAAAGCTTGAAAATTGGACACAAACTGTCTGTTTGGTACATGACATGTGACTATGAATTGACCCCATTAAAATGAATAAAAATATGTCTTTCCTTATTTTTTTACTTAACATAAAACATAATTAAAAAAAAATAACTAGGTCTAATCTAAACGAATAAAAATGAATGTTTGTCAGTATGTCTCTTATGCGCGGCCGCACCCGCTCATCCGATTCTGATAAAACTTTGACAGCATACTGCTTGCAGTTGCGAAGGTTATAGGCCTAATACAACCATCTAGAGTATAAAAAATATTTTCAGATCGATTAACCGCATCAATTAACCATAGATTAACCACCATTTGGCTCACTAAGGAGACAACAGATTTAGTAAAGATGCTAAATTCAAGCTAAACGTTAATATTTTGTAGCTATTGTGTGTAAATGCTATGTAAGTCGTCCTCTAAGGTAATAATTTTATTAGAAAGTGTGGGGGAAACTTTTAGGGGAAACAATCCTATAGGTTTGAAATTTTAACTTAACATTTAATAAAATTTTAGCGTTTTTTGCAGTAACTTATGGTAAATGTTATAATACAAATAATTTTGCACCATCTCAGTTTTCAAAAAATTATTTTTCTTGCTATATTAAAGATTTAATGGTATAAATATTTTTATATGTTTAATCATTTTTTAAAATTAAACTTGAGAATTCTGCTCTCATATTAAACAAATCATGAGATACAATAAATAGTTTCTTTCATTACCATTCTGAAGGAACACAAAGTTTTACAATTCTAAAAGAATACACAAATCTAAGATGTAAAAAAGGATATTTATTTGTAGAATAGACTAATAAAAATAGAATAAATGCTATTTATGCTTCTTCTTTATATATCGTTAAATTTCAGTGATTGTATTCATTACCAACAAGAAAATAAATATCATTCTTAAGTAAACAAGATAACTATATCAAATTCCAAACGATATTTCCAAGATTATTTCTTTTGCGGCAGCAACGCGCCGGGTACTGGCTAGTCATTAATAAAAATATTACAGTAATAATAAAAAAAATCAAATTCAGTTTACCTTAGGAAATTTACTTTCTTCATCAATTAAAGCCATAATATTCATAGGTTTCGCAGCAATAAGATCAAGTGCTTCTTGGTTATCCACAAATTCAATGTGTTGCCAATTGATTGCCTCAAGATTATATTCTTCCTGCTCCAATTTAAAAATGTGCCGAACAAAAAATTGCTGAAGGTTCTCATTTGCATAGTTTATACAGAACTGCTCAAAACTGGAAAAATGAAACATAGTTTTAAATACAAGTACAATATTCAATACAATACAATATTACAATTATTATTCAATACAATCTATACAATTACAATATTCAAGCAATACATATACTTTAAAGAGAATGTTGTTACAAATTTTAATACTTTTTCAATTAAAAAATACAAGTTAACAACTCAGTATGTAGATTTATATATTATTTCTAGAAATGCTTGATCTTATTTTCAAGCTGGGAATAGCAAATGGTCTAGAAATTTCGAATCGTAGTGATATAGCAAAGAGAATGACTTAACTAGTATTCTGCTATCCTAATATATAACATATACATTTAAGCAAAAGAATCCGCTAAAGCTACCAAGTCAGGTAGGATTCAAATCAAAGCAGATTCAAATAACAAAGCAGGTTTTAAGCAAATCGAAACATCGGCTATATTACGAGAGGCACAGCCGAATCCTTGATTGCTAAATCGTAAAAAAACGATACACCACCATTACATAGATTATGACTTAGATTTCGATTACAAAATGACAATTATTAATTTGTTTATTAGACTGCTCCTAGAGATAGTCTAATTCGAAAGCGTAAATTACAAGCTGAAAATAGTCTGTACTGATGCAGTGGTGTAATGAAGGTAAGTGACGCCCAGAATAAAACTTGATTATATAGGTCCCATGTGTCATCTGTGATTTAGGCATCTAAACGTATCTCAAGACATGTTATTTTTTCTCAATTTTTCATATTTGCTTTTAAAACACAAAACGCCACTATGGCCACGGGATCTATACCGCCTTGACACTTCTTTTAGATATACCATTATAGTGATATACTTCTTAATATGTGTTTCATTATATTAAGAGAGAAAGCTGCTTCTCAGATTTTTTTCATGGTGTTTCCTGCTCATTTTATCTATAATAATCTTTTAAAATCTTCCTCCCCTGCTTTTTTTTCTCGAGGCATGGATACGAGGCATTTTAGAACTTTCCGTAATTATCAAAATGGCATTTTCTTGTATTGTGATGAGACTCTTTGCAATTGCTACATTTTGCATTGAAATCGGTTTTGGTTGGCAAAATCTTTTACATTCGGAATTTCATTAACAATAAAAAATTACGTAAGAATTTTCCCCTCTAACGCATGCATAGTTTCTATGTTGCCAAGACGTTAAATTATCTTCAGTTCTAAATTTTCAAATCAGTTTGATGATTGAGAGCTAAACGCACCCTTCAAACTCCAAAAATGAATAAGAAAACTAACACAATAATACCTCATGTGTTACTGAAAGAATAAATTTTATCGAGTTATTGATAATCAACATGAAAAAAATTATCACATATGTAGCATATTACTATTAAAAGTTTTACGCATATCTATCACGTTTTAAATTGGGAAATTGCATAAAAGAAAGCAAACAAATACATTTTTTCTATTATAAAATTAATATTAAATAACACGGAATGAAACAAGCAGAATGAATAAATATTTTTAAAAAACTGACTTTTTAATTTAATCTAAATATGTCGGCAAAATTCTAAAATAAACTAATATGATTCAAAACTTAAACAAAACAAAAACATAAATAACCTGTTCACAGAAAAGTTTTCAAATCCAAAAATATCAAGAACACCAATGGATGTCCTGTAGTAGCCTGCACTGTGTTTTGGTTTGTAGATAGCGGAATTTATTTTATTGACAATCCATACAAACATTCTGCCATAGATTCCTTTTACGAATGCATCACGCACATCAACTGATTGCGATGTGCTCATATTAGATACTACAGCATCTCCGTGAGCAAAAATGGTTCGAGTGGTTAAAGCATCTATAAGATGCAAACTATTTACCTAGGGTTAGAAAAAAAAAACAATTACAGCATTGTGAAATACAATCAAAATTAGCAATAAATTAATGAGAAAAGTGCATTAAGAATATGTTAAAAGTTTTGTTTTTTAGCTAAAAGGGTATCATGAAAAGTTTAATAACCACACATATAAACGGAATATTTATATAAGTGAAACATCTGCAAATTAGCTTATCCATCAATATTTTTCAAAAATGCCATAAGAAAACTGTATTTTTACGTACCTCAAGTAACCTTGCAGCACTATTTACACTTCCAGCATTAGTTATTTCTGTGGCATCTAAATTATCAATAACTGTACCTATAAAAAATTTTATGTGAATGATAAACAAATTTAACAGTTTCTAATACTTTTCATAGATCATACAAATATGAGACCTGATTTTTTTTAAAGTAAAACAATTTTGCAAAATAATTATTATAAAATTAACAGTAATAACAGGTAGCTAAATTAGCTGGCAATGGAAGTACAAATACTTGCAAAATATTAAAAAATGAGCTAAAATCCTCTCAAGAGTACAAAATATTTATATAAGTGAATATTTTATATAGTAACTTAATATACAAACTATAATTTCAAAGGAAAACATGTTACAAATTCCAGAAGTAAGAACTCAAGTTATTCGAATTATAATTTTAAAAACATTTATTAATAAAATAATGGAGAACAATTTTATTACTTCTCTAATTTTTCATTTTTTTAACTAGTAGAAATTTTTAAATAACATACTAGAACTAAAATTTGACAACCAAAATTCTAAAATATTATGTTAATTTCCAGCTTACCTTTATATTTAATGTTACCCAAATGCAGCAAAGCACTTAAAATTTTTAGAATTTCCCAAATTTCTTGGTCCGAAAACATAAGAACTTTCATAGCAGAACGTATATCAGAAAATTCTGCAGTGTCATCTCTTCCTTCGCAAGTAATGCAGTTGCCCTAAAATAAAAATAAAAATAACTTTCATAGCCTTAAAAAATGAAACTGTTACGTTAAAATTTTTATATAAAACTAAACATAAAACAAACACATACAAATGGCACACCATTACATAAAATGTAAATATATTAAATTGAAAAAAAAAATCATATCTAACTTACCAAAACAAAAATAATTAAGAAACATGGTTTATTATAAAATCATACAGAGAAAATGAATTTCTTCATTTAGTGATACAATAGTCAACAAATTGATAGGTTCTATGAGTATAAATTTTAATACAGGGTGTCCCAAATTAAAGCTACCCTATTCAGAGCTACATACCACAGTAACTATTCATCCGAAAAATCTGAAATTTTGGGTACGGCTTAATGAAGGGACGGGAAAGACATTTTGCTAAAGAAAAAAAAAAAGTTCCAAATGTCGCCACTAGTGGGCGTATTCATGTAAAGCGGGTCTGTCCTACGCGATAGATCGTTAAGGAGGCTGCACTTCAAGTGGAAGAGGACAAAACATCAAACTTCATGGCTAGCAGTAGTGTTCGCCATGTCGCAACAGTGTTGGATAGGTCGCGTTCCACTGTGCATAGGATCCTCAGGAATAACCCTACGATATTATCCATATAAAATCTCACTTGTTCATCAGCTGCAGCCACAAGATTTTGACGCACGATTAACGTTCTCACTGCAGTTTCCTGCTCGGTGTGAGGTGGATTCTGAATGGCCTTGGAACATTTTGTGGTCTCCTTTCCATTTAGACGGCTCAGTAAATACGTATAACTGCCGAATTCGGGCTACAGAACATCCCCGCTCTACCCTAGATGTTCCGTTATATTCACCGAAAGTAACGGTATGGTGTGGATTTAATACGTCTTTTATTCTGGAGCCGTATTTCTCGAGGAACAAACTCCACCAGGTGCAGTGACATGCACTATCACGAAAGAGCGATATGCATCGATGTTGGAGAATGCAGTTGTTCCGGCTCTACAATCACGCCAATGTCTTGACCGAACGAATTTTATGCAGGATGGTGCGGCTTCACACACTGCAAATTGAGTAAAAAATATTCTGAAAATACATTTTACAGAAGAAAGAGTAATAAGCCGCCACTTCAATAATGATTGATAAGCCCGATTCCCAGACCTTAATCCATGCGATTTTTGACTCTGGGGATATTTGAAAGATCTGGTTGGCCGTGACAACCCGAGAACGTTGCTTGATCTTGCAGCTAGTATTTGCCGCCAAGTGTTCAATATTTCAAAGCAGACACTACGCTCTACTGTTGAACATGCCATTTTCAGATTTCAGAAGGTAGCTGACAATGGTGGCCATCATATCGAACATGACTTGGATTAATTCCAAGCTAATGGGTAATTCTTATAATAAAATATACACCCTTCTAATAATACACCCTCTAATGGCGACATTTGGAACTAATTTTTTTTTTTTTTTGTAATAAAATGTCTTTCCCATCTCTTTATTAAGGCGTACCCAAAATTTCAAAATTTTCGGATGAATAGTTAAGGTAGTATGTAGCTCTGAATAGGGTAACTTTAATTTGGGAAATTGTGTATCTTATGACAAAGGTAACTTTGAGGCCCACAATTTATAAAGGCATGTTCATTAAGATTAAACAGATAAATATTTTGATGCTAAAGCACTGGTTGATGGGAAAGCATATTGCAATTATGAACTATGATGGTCAAATGACAAATAAAGCACTTCATTCAGAATGTTAGTCTCGATACTTTCATTTGATTAATTAAGGATATTACGGTCTTGTACACAAAAAAAGACCATATAATGATTAGTTAGAAGGAAAAATGCGATTATAACCTTCAGAACAAAAAGGGCGATTTTATAATGATGTCTAACAAGCCAAAAGAAGTATAAAGGCCTTATCACACGGCGAAATTTTTCCAGCATTTTTCCGTTTCTACCCTCAAAAACCGGTCAAGCAAGTTTCATAATCGACAACCTTTTCGAACCAGTTCGAAAATGTTGTCGAAATATTGTTCGCAAACGAAATTTAACCAATCATGTGAAAGTTTGAAGTGAAGTCACACAAGTGACGTTACTTTCCTTGTCGTTTGCTGACGGAAAGTGCCGAAGATATTTTGCCGTGTGATAAGGCCTTAAGACATTGTAATGAATATCGTACAACTGGGAATCATAATCGGTTTTCAGTTGACATAAAAACAAATTTTATACACATTTTTAAAAATTATTTTTTATCCTTTCAAGTAATTTTTACAGCAAATTTAATTTTTAAGTTAACCATAAACTAAATTTAATTAAAAAAAACTTTTACCTGAGTTAAATAATTATATTTTGAAGCATCACTTATATCCAATTTTTGTTTCTCTTCTCTAGAAAGACCAGCCAACATACAGTAAAATATATGGTAATTTCTTTCATCCGTAGCCTAGAATTATAAACAGAAAAATAAAAAAAATTTGCATCTTTAAAACATGAGATACTATTTTTTTAAAAAAAAAATATTTCGAACGGATCAAATTAACTATCAATTTTAACAGTTTCAAAAACTTTTTATGGATATTTTAATTCAGGAATTTGGGACAACAACGCCTACATGCATAATTTTGAAATAATCTAAACTTTTAATTAAGCTCAATGTGCGTGTTTGTGTTGACTCTCTACAGGCCAAACCGTTGAACCTACAGCTAACAAATTTGGCACTTGTATACTTTGTTGGTCGGTAATTTGCGAGTAGGAGCGATTTTTTCGAATTTTTAATTTGAAATAAAAAAGCAAAAAATAAGCGAAAGTTTGGCGCTTTTCTGTTATAACCTCGACAATATTATCACATAAACATGATTTTTAAATTAAATTAAAGATTTAAAAATTAGCTTTCTAATGGTACTTCTTTCTAAAATTTCTAATTTTAATGGACTTTTAAAGAAGTATTTTAACCACATTTTTCAACAATATATTTCGGACAAAACAATACAATTTTTCAACAGACGAAAAATGATAAACGAGGAAAGAGGGAAAAAATAGCTTTTATTAAACTGTTGCCATTGTATTGACAGAATTTCAAATTAAAAAATAAATTAACTATAACTGCAAATTAAATCGAAAAAATGTAACTTTCAACACTTGATTGAATGAAATTAAATATTATGTTTTCTAAAAAAATAAATGCAAAGCGAAGATTTTTATGATTGTTTGCAATATCTATATCATTAATTCAATAAATCAGCTTTTTGTTTTCGGTAAACATGACTGAATTTATAAAGGATACGCATTCAAATTCTGGTCCAATTGCTAGTTTGTAAATCTTTAATAATAGGCGCATATTATATTTATATATAGTACTGTTAGCTTAGTCTGAATGAAGTAAATAATTATATTCTATGTGACTTTAAACAATAAATGCATTGATGATTAGCGAATCTTAAGATTTTTTTTCCTACTTTATTTTGATTTCATAAAATATTTTTACTAATATTTTAAACACAAGTTGTTACATCAATCAGTTTTCTAAATCAATCATTAAAAAATGCTCTTTTAGATCTTTTCACCCACCATTTTAAAGAAAATATCAATTTCAGGCCACTCAATACCCGGAATTACTCCAAGGCTGATAATCAAATGAATATGTGTTTGTGTATATGAATAAGTGTATGTGTGTGTATTAGTGCTCTACACACCAGGCCATAGAGTTACCGCTCTTGGTATGTACATATTTAATTTGGAGAATGAAAAAATATACCTAAACAAAGTGTTTTTTTGAACTTTAATAAATTAAAAATTAAGCTAACATTTGGAATTTTTCTGCGATAATTTCCGAAAATATTACAGCACAAAGGTTTAAAAAACTCTTAAAAATGACTTTTTTTTCGTTGATAATAATACTATAATCTATAAATTAAGTTTCTACTTTTAACGTATTTTTAAAAAATATTTTATTTATAGTTTACAACAATTAATTTTTCACAAAATGAAAGTAGAATTTAATCTGCACGAGCATGTTACGAGTGTACTAGTGCTTTGTCGTCACTTTGACAAAAAAAAACCAAACTGAATGATTAAATTAACTCTTATTGCAAATTAAACCGAGGAAAGTGTGATGTTCAGCATATGTTTGGAAGCATTATGTTATGGAATAAAATGTGATATTTTCCACATAATTCCACGACATTTGATTGCAAATCAGAGACATATATAGTAAGTACAGTGAACAAATAATCGTAAGGAATCTATAATAATATGAGTGACTATCGAAGTTTGAAGTTTAAATATATTTGGCTGAAAAGTTATAAAGAGAGCAAGCTATAAATATTTAATTGAAATTTTTAGAATGCATTACTCATGGCAAACCATCTAGTCGCCAAAGGCGGCAAGTAAATATATTCGATGTGTTTTTATCATTCCACTCTTACCTGTCCAACAATACGAGATTTCTCTAATAAATATTGATCGATTCTTGCACCTTCAATAATTCCAGCCTTATTGAAATGAATGTCAATATACTTTCCAAATCTACTTGAGTTATCATTTCTAATAGTTTTAGCGTTTCCAAATGCTGCAATAATATAAAATATATTAGATATCATGTTTAAAACAACTCAGTTTTAAAAACAGTTAAAAACAAATATAAAAGCTGTAAATTTAAGAGTAGAAAAAAATGACGAATAAACCTTACCTTCTAAAATTGGATTAGCCTCTAAAATTTGTTGTTCTATCCATGAATGTTGACCACTAATTGCAGCTAGATACTGCAAAATCAGTTTTGTACTTTCAGTTTTACCAGCTCCACTTTCACCACTGTAAGAATTACAAGAATAAAATTATATTTCATGTATACCTGCAGATTTATAAGAAATGACATTTTGGTTAAAAATGAGGGGTTAATATTAGTTCTCAAAAATTAATTACGTTTACTTCCACAAAAATAAGGAGATTTGAAAGCAACTTAACAATCAATAAATTATTAATAATATTTAATGCAAACGCAACAATTTTTCGTTACACAAATAACGAATATTATCAAAAAATTACAAACAAACAAACCTGATAATTATGCACTGATCTTGTTTATATCGTTTCATGTTGTTATAACTATTATCACCAATTGCAAATATATGAGGAGGTAGTTCACCAATCTTTTTGTCTTTGTATAATTTTATTTGTTCGGCAGTATATATAGGCAGGATTTGATAAGGATTAACAGCAACTAAAATTGAGCCTGTGTATGTCTGCAATGAAATTTAAAACAACAACCATAAGTAATTGTTTTCAAAACGTGAATTAAAAATATAAAAATGGAACTTTACATATAAATAAAATTAAATTCCATATTTACATTTTAGGTAAGAAATAGACTGGAAAGGAAAATTAACAGGTTTAACAGCTAAAGTTTTTTAACTTACATAAATAAGGTTTTCATTGTAACGAATAAGTAAATTTCTTAAAATTCCAGCTTCATGAAGATCTCCTAATGATATCATGTCCTCCACTCCTTGTATCGAAGTTGGATGCATGGCTTTAATCCTCCTCTCTGGAGTAAGCCACTGTTCCTAAAATATTTTTTAAAAATTTAAATTAATAAAAGAAAATGAATTTAAACGTAGACAATTAGTAATACACAAATTTCTGGCTGACCTTTCCGTCATCATCAATGACTTGTATACGCCTGCCCTCTGCAGATGTGACCCTTGCTCCAATCGCAACATCGAACTCTCTTTTAGTCTGGGGTTCAATCCAGATATAATCCCCCTAAAAAGATGATTGCAGTTTGAATGTTAAAAAAATATGGCACTTCTGAACGTAATTTTGGATAAACAAACTCTTAAACAGTAAAATAAGAAAATTCATTTAAAGGAAATACAGATTTGTTTTACTAACAGACTAATAAAAAAATTATCTAGACTTCCTGCTTATTCATATAAAAGAAGAAAAAAAAAAAAATACATGGTATTTCGACACTTCAAATGCAGGAAGTATTTATAAGAGTTCATTTTTAACGACAAGAGAAAACTAATGACTGGTACTTTTTTTCTTTCAAGACATTTTTTACAGTTATATACCAAGATCAGAATTGTCCAAAATAAAACTACCATAAACAAGTAATTAAAAAAAAAAATTTTTTTATTCAATTCCTTCTTAGGTCAAGAATTTTTTTTTATCGTTTTAGTTACTTTTTATTAAATAATCACAATGAATATAAATAAGTATATACATATGACAGAATCAAAATATTAATAAGTGTCAAATTTTTTTCCAGCTATCTACACGCTTCGCCACTGACAGTATTTATTCCTAAATTTACAACATGCTAAAAACCTACGCAAGATTTGAACACACATTCTTCACTTTCGCGTGAAAAATTCTGAAATCTAGTATTTTACCGAATGAGCTACTGCCTTTTGATCTCAACTCTCATCACAAACTGCTAAAACTCTATTTCAAGTATCAAAAATTAATTAAATTAAATTAATGAATTAATATTTGAGAAAAAAAACTGTATTAACATCAAGTGTTATCCACTCCAAGTTTAAAAAAATATATTTGATTTTGAATGGAGGAATAAAAAGTATTTTATAAACGACTGAAAATTTGAACAAGGTATATAAATGAAAAAATATATATAGGGTAAGTGCGAATAGTAGGAGTAAGAATTGAAAAATAGAAGTATTTAGTACGAATAATAAAAAATTTTACGCCTTTTGCTTATTTATTCAATTGAATGACTCGTAGTAATTTTTTAATTAATAAGAAAATTAAATCAATAACATTCTCACATTCTAGTAATATTTATAACATCTGGCATTCGAAGAGTCTAGAAGCTGCTTATTATTATAGTTATTGATTTGTTTCAAGGATCTATTATTAAAATATCTACTTTTCAAGAACTAAAATTAGAAATGAGCATCGAACTCAAGTCACAAAATTCAAAGCTGTTAAACGAAAATTCAAATTCCGATAGTGGATATGTATGCAATGCTTTACTGAACTAAATAATATGGGGATGATAATGTATATGTTACCGGTAATATCTAAAAGAAAGTTTACGCATTTTAGGCAAGATATGAAATCATTAACAAATTACACAAATGTATAATCGATTCGTTTTGAATATTAGTGGCAAGGCATGTGACTTTAAATTTTTTTACAGGCATTTTTTTTATTGCCTTTTCTAAATAACATTGATACTTTGTACATAATGCACGTGTTTTATTTAAAAGCCTTATTAAGGCCATCATTTTCTACTTGCCTAAGCAACTTTTATCACTCTATGCCTACATATTACATATAATGCTCTGGGACTGATATAAGTCCTTTAGGTGTCCTTAGGCAATGCAAGTATTCAGAAGTGCCTTTTCTCCACTTATAATTTTCTACGCTAGATATTTTTTTATACCTTAATTCTCCATTTAAAATTTTGATAAACTGACAAAACATTTAAATACGAATTCCTCTCGTGAAAGTTAGGCTTCTGTATTTCGGATAGAAAAAAAAATTCAAGCACAAAGTAAATACTATTTAATTATCGTATCGGGTATTTTCTTAAATTATAAAGCAGCATTTTTTTAGAATTTTTTAAACAGCATAATGTAAATGATAATTAATTAGGAACATTAGAATAATATTCAAACATTTAAGCATTACTTCATTTTCTAAAATCAAGTGCAAATTAAATAATAGCACAAAATCAATAGAAATTCCTGAAATTTCAAGACCCCTGAATGTTGAGAGGCTCTTATACAGATTTGATAACCAGCCATGATATTGTCTAGAGGAATTATATAATTCTTGCTCTTTATAATTGACTTTATGATTTATTTAGAAGAAAATATTAAATTATAATTAATTCCAGATATAAAAATTTTCGATTTTCACATATTTCAACGATTTACTCAACAATACTGTTTATGTTTTTCAAATGAGGAACGATACAGATTAATCAGACGTTTTTCATATACTTAAAGATATAACCATAAACTGAAAAATATTTTTAGCTGAATCCCAATTGAATTTTTTAGAGTAACAACAGCAATTATGCTTTATACAAACAACAATCAATACAGAGTATGAAAATTAATAAAAACCGGATTACAATTTAGTTAACAGACCTTAAGTCGTATAGTCGAATAACAGCGACACCCTGATATAACAAATAATAAAAACAAAGTATGAATCCAAAAAATTGCTAGAATACGAACATCAGTTATTTTGAAAATTCCAGATTACGTTATTAGCAATTTCCTTGCCATTTATCAGATGTTTTTCTGAATTCGAGAATATATGTAGTGGCGTAGCGAAAGCCACGGCAGTCAATTTTATGGGGTACCATGAGGTCAAGGCATCACAGAGTTTATATCATTATTTGAAATGAAATATTATGAAGGGGTGAAAAACTAATTCTCTGCCATGGGAATATATACCCTGGTCAGGGGCGGCCTTCTCTTTGAAGGTGCCCGGTTGCAAGAAGTCGTTTGGGGCACTCATTTTTTGTGGAAAAAAAAAAAAAAACACTAACCCGTACACATATTATTAATGCATGTTTATTTAATGCTGTTTTGTTTTTGCTAATACGTCAATTACTACAGAAAAATTACAATTTTTAGCAATTTCATTTTCGATGTTTAATATAGCAAGTGCATTTAAGCGTTCTGAACACATGCTTGACAGAAGACAATTTTTCATTAATTTTAATTTGCTGAATGAGCGCTCAGCACTTCCTATTGTAACTGACAATGTGAAGAATAATTTTAACACAATACATTTAGAAATAACTCATAATTATTATTGTAGTATTTCTTGTGCGTTATTTACATCCCTTTCATTCAAATTCAAATCCCATAGTAAGCAAATTTCCTGGATAAGGTTTTCATCTCCATTTTTTGTTATAAAATGTTACAAAGATTTTGTAACAAATCTCTAATTTCTAAAATTTTTACATCAGTGACTAATTTGAAATAAGAAATAATATTTAGTATACTTTTAAATCTATCTTCTATTTGTATCAATAACAGTGTTTAAAAAATAACCGTATCAATAACAGTGTTTAAAAAATAACACCTAAATTCCCCTCCTAGGTTTTTTATAACTTTGTCTTCTGCTATTTCGAAACAATCTTTTCCTTTTTCGAATTCTTTTGGCAGGAAAATGTTCTGAAATGTTCAAATTATGTGCTAGCACTTTTGCTTCGCCTAAAAATGCGTTAAATTTTGGATTTCAGTTTTAATTATATTGACTAAATTGAAAGCCGAGGCAAGAACAGTTGTTTTTTGTTTGAAATAATTTACCGATAGTCTTAATTTTGGACAATATTGCAAATCTCACTATTAAACATAAAATAAATTCAATTTCTTGTGCTGTATGTAATAAACTTTTAGCTTAGGATACCGCTGTATTATCGTTACTTACATTAATAAATTCTTTTAGGGCATTGCAAGTTTGTTCAAACTGTGTATCCACAGCTTTAACCGAATCTATTTTGGCTTCCCAACGAGTGTCACATAATAATTTAAAATTAACATTTGAATGCTTTTTTAGAATTTCCCATCTTTTTGTAGATGCAGAAAATATGCAATATAAGCGTTTCAATATCCCAAAATAATTTTTACAATATATACTGCTGGAAGCGGCATTACAAATTAATAAATTAAAGGAGTGTAATTGACAAGGCACAAATTGTATGCGGATTTAGAAAAGGTATCTTAGACTGTACATCTTTATATTTCCCTTTCATGTTGGTACAGTTGTCGTATGCTTGCCCTCTACAGTTCATAATATCTCAATCAAGTTCACTTAATCTTTCCAATGTTTTTGCTAGTCTTTCACCAGTTAGATCAGTTACTTCAATAAACCCTATAAATGAATCATTTATAGTTAATCTTTTCTCTTCAAAATTTACATATTTTATAATAACGGAAGTTTGTTCCTTATAAGAAATATCAGGAGTACAATCCATTTGGATACTATAGTAAATGGTTGCTATTATATCATACTTAATTTTGTTAAGGACTTCATTTTCTAATGCAGAAACAATTTGTTCTTGTAACCTACGTGCTAAATGATGCACAATTCTATTTTTAGAATTTATTATTTTGTTTATAAACCATTAGCACAGGATCATATTTATTGATAATTCGTCTAAATTTAAAAAATTCCATTTTTAAGCTTACCTATTATTTCGTGGGTTCGTCGAAGTGGAAGATTATTAAAGCTAAAAATATACTCATGTCTATAATTCTTAGTAAAAGCAATTCCATGCCGTTTGCTTGCTTATATTAATTTGATTTGCTTTATCAATAGTCGAACATAAATTTAGTCATTTTAATAATTCTTTCCAATCAATAAACGAATTAATGTGACAACTAGAGCGTTCATGGTCTTGGATTACTTTGACAGCTTTCTCCAGTTATTATACCATTTATAAATCGTTTAGTTTTCTAATTTCGTCATCTTTTGGAAAACGATATACAACAAAAACAAAATATAGAGTCTTGCGTCTTTTAATAAATTAACCAGCAGCGAAGTTGAGTTCCCTTATTTGGCATTCTTTTTTTTATAGTATGTTGTGGAAAATGATCTACCAGCAGTCTTTTTAACAAAATCTCCTTTATGTTGCTCAGCTCCGACTTTAACACAAAACCTTCTAAATTTATCAGTTATAATACTTGGCCATACACTAAAATCATTTATACTCTCTTGATCACATTTGTTATTGTCATTTTTGACTTTTTTTTTTGGAATAAGCACACGATTTTTCAACAAATTTCCCCGTTTCAATATTTTCATTGCAAGACTGTGTATTGGGAGTAAAAATTTCCACCCCAGTTGAAATTTGAATTGTAATTTTTGAAGTTGAAACAATTTCTTTGCAAAAATTGCTTTGTAGCCAAGAAAACAGATCTACTGGTGACTTCTTGAAATTAAACTTTTTTTCTTTTTTCTTTTCTGTTTTTTTTAACACCCAAAGGGATATTTCCTTAGCTTCGACAAGGTTATATCTAACAATATTAAGCAGTTTATTGAATGATTTATCAAATTAATTATAAATCAACTTGCCTTTATAAAAAAATATTTTGCATACTTACACAAGATTAAATATATGCTATAAACTTCGTATATATCGAAATCCGATGATTGATAAATTTAAACTTCTTCCTTAATTCTTTTCATTCCGGGCATGGCCGGTGAAGCAGTAACGAAATGCGCATTGCCAGGAGTAGATCGTTTAATTTATCTTCATTTTACTTTTTGTTTCAGCAACTTAATATAAACAATCATACATATATTCATGTATTAAAAATATAACATTAAATGCAGGAAAAAAAGTATATAGCTGATGATTTACAAATCCCTTTGAACACAGCCTTAACGCCCAGAAGTCGCGCGGCTCTGTCTTAACATGTCTGAAGTGGATTTCTTTATTCATAAATCAATCCTCCATCCCTTCTTTTAATAGGTATCATTTTTGGTGTCTGATTATTTTCTTGATAATTAAAGTGCCTTCATACGCTTTAATAGAATGAAATTTTTTCAGTAAATTTTATTTCATATGGCAGCTTATACATTATTTTTGACTCCTGCCAAATGCATATGAATCAAGAAGAATATGATATAAGAAGGAATTTGATATAAGAAGGAATTTGATATTAACCAAATAACTGCGGAATTTATTTTCTAAAGTCCTTCAATTCTGCTTTTTTAAGTCAAGCAACGGCACATATACATACTAATACAATACAAATGACTATATAGTAAATTTGTGAAAAATCAAAATTAAGCAAATAAGATCTCATTTTTACTAAATAAAAAGTTACACATCGATCTGGTCAAAATAAAGATTTAGATTGACTTGTATGGCGAGTAAATAACGGGTTAAAGGAGTGTCATATGAAACCAAGCAATATAATGAAAATAAAATTTTTACCAGTAAATAATTCAGTAGGCTTTATTTTTGCATTTGGATAACAAAAATCTGTATTTATAATTGTTAAGGTAGTAAACTCATTGATTATTTTAGTTTTACATTCTTTTATTCGAAAAAAAAAAAAAACGGAATTAAAAATAAATATTATTTCAAATTAAAAATAAAATAAACATGCAACTCTTCGAATGAGAGGCGGAAATCTAAATGTTGTTAGCCAAAATTTAATTCAACTTTTAAAAATAAAATCTTCATCTCATTTTTTTTCCTCCTCATTTGGAAAGTCCGTTGAGCTTGGAACTCCGGGTTATAGACACAATGATTGTTGTGGTTCAGTGAATAATGATTTTTCATCTTTATGACACTACGGTGGATATTTTTTCAGTTTTTATGTATAACAGCTACTTAAAAAATGTTAAGTATAACCACAAAAATTATCTCATTTTTATATCCACTTTCAAATGTTTATTAAAAAATAGTAACAGAAAGAAAGTAACAAGAGTCATAAGACTTTTTCGTCAAATAATTTTAATCTAGATATTTTAGGCTAAAATTGAAATTTTTGGCAGTCATACGTTTCATCCAAACCCAGCCATGAATTAAGTAGTTACCGATGAAAAATTAAAATTTCAAACACATATATTTTAAAAGCAAAGGGGACACACATTAAATATTAATAAGCAGCTGTAAGTTATGCTATATCAAGATCTTTTAAACCGTCTTACAAAGAACTTTCTTTTTTAATTTAGATTCAAAATGTTATCATAAAATATTAAAAAATTAGATTTAAAAGATTTCTGTGAATATGGAAACAATTTTAAAGAAACAATAGTTACCTAATAATTTAAATTTCGCTTCAGAAAGCCAAAATAACTGCTTAAAAGGAAAAAAATTTTGAAACGTTCTTATTTAACATAACATATAACATTCTACAGAATTTATAATCGATTTTTCATTCATTTGTTAATGAGCTACAATTTTCAAATTTAGTACAGTTATATGTTCTAGATTAGAATCCAAAACTGTGTTATTTTTAAAACTAAATCACCAATTAATCGATTATTTTAGTTAAATATCAATTTTAAACTAAAGGGTTGTCACTTGGCAGTAAATTTAGGGAAAAAAATGATTTCAAAATTCCAATCTATAAAGAATAACGAATTGTTTATTAGAATTAGAAATTAAAAAATAGATTTTTAAAAAATCAGCTTTTTAAGTAAATTAATAAAAGCGAATCTAATAGTAAATTATATCCTTCCTTAAATAACTACAAAAATACAAAGCCTCACATTCTGTAATTCATTATCTTCAAGAAATGAAATTATTTCTTTTTTATATCCCATTTATATATTTGAAACTAACTATAAAACTGAATACGATCTGCAAAACTTTTTTTTTAATACTCTAAAGCTACATCTATCTACAGTACATTTGCAAAGCTATTACTTTCTAAGGAGATTTTTTTTTTCTCGACGCGGAAGTTGGATGATTCTCGTTCGCCGGATCGCTCGACACGATAGAATCTTCGCCAAAGGACAATTACCTAGGGGGATGATGTCTGATAGGGAATTTCAGCTCACCTGAAGGAATATGGGTTAATCGTATGCTTGCTCTATGAAAAAATAATATATTGAAAGGTAGAGCATTCCGAAACTGAAAAGATTCACTTCAAAATAAAACGACTTAAGCACGATTTCTATAAGGTTAAATTAACTTTAACTTATAAATTCGCCATACTTTAACATGGGAAAAAAAACAAACATTGAAATTACCAAAAGTGATTTGAATTATCATAACTCAGATGAAAAGCAAAATTTAACTATTGTTAATTCCACAAGGGAAAACTGTAAAGATATAAAAAATGGCATTAACTCACTCTGAATTGGTCAATTAATATTAATACAATACAGTACGTCAATTTAATTAATTCATTTGACAGATGTAACTGTCCCAGTCATTTAAGATCTAATAAGATCTTAAATGACTGGATAACTTTACGTTGTATAGATACATCATGACTGCAAGATGGGCAATAGGTTCCAAAATTAAACTGGCACTTCACATTTGAAAAAAATCAAATAACCATGAATAGATTTCATTGATTATTATAGAAGAACTGAATTGCAAGATTTTCGCATTGATTTCTTTTACGTAAAACTTTTAAATCTATTTTTAAAGCCTTTTAAGATAATGCTAAAGTCAGTTTTAACTAGTTCCATTATTAACTCTACACACCTGTAAATATTCTGATACACAAATTCATGTAAATATAGTCCTGAAAAAGGTTAAACTGATACAGAATGTTTGGTTTCATCTGAAAGAAACCTCGTTATATTCAAAATTTTCAAACTTGCTTTCCTTTTTATGATTCCTGAATATTCCGATTCCTGAAACAAAATATCAATAAGAAATATATTCTAAGATAGTTCTCTTTTGTAGCAATTATTAACAGTACTTAAAAGAGTGCAATGTACACTGACTAGTTATTACCAAACATTGCTGCACTCGGCTATGCTTTTTATTAATCAAAAGACTGCACGAACTTTAATTCTTAATGTAGGAGAATCGAAGTTGCATGAAAGAGTTCAGTAGATATGTATAATATATTCACAAAACAAGCAAGTCTATTGCTTATTACTCTCATGCGATTTATATGAAATGACGACTATTACCTTCACACCCTGTCATCGGTCAACCAGGTCTAATGTTTCCCAATATTATCCATTTCACTTACTTTTATTTTTACAACATTTTTACTGTTATAAGAAATTAACAATAATCATCAAATTAAAAGAAAATAAGTAATAATCATTTTGGAGACATTGGATTTAACATGTTTGGGGATATTGGATCTAGCGTATAACATCGAAATTGATCATATTATTTTTATTATATATGAGAAACAACTTCGAGAGGTCATCGTTTAAATGACAAGTCATAACTTCGAGGATGTAGTCGTAGTTCTTATTTGAAACAGCAGTTTAAGAGGTTTTTATCTGCGTTTAAAGACAAAAAATAACTGCTTAATTTTGTCGACTCATTTCCGCACAAATCTATGAAACTTGTAAGGTAACAATGAATATTACAACAAAAATTGAGCCTGAACGTTGCAGCCGTTCAATGAAAATAATTGAATTAATTTTTTTAAGGTAGGATTATATCGTTGCTAATCGATTATCTAGCAAATTATAATTTCTTAAAAGAGTAGAAATAAGTAATGAGAGAAGAGAGGTAAAATAAGTAATGAGGGAATTGAGAGAGAAAATTACAGAGATTTTCTCAAAAGATGGATTAATCAGCCAATGAAAATACCATATTTTGAAATAATTATATGAAACCGATGGCAAGAAAGTGAACCAAATAATACAGAAAACAGTACACAACTATTTCTAGCTTAGAAAATAAATTTATCCCATACATATATACTATATAAAAGTTGGAAAAATTATGCATGTAAATAACAAATATAAAATAATGAGAACAGCAAAGCTTAATGTTTTTGAAAAATCATATCAATGTATGATTATCATTATCCTTTATAAAACATAATTCATATAAAAGAACTTCAAACTTAGAAATATTGAATTCGGAATTACAGCTGTGTATGAAAATTTGAATACCAGAACGGAATTTCAGTAATGGGATTTTCCACTCAGGGCACATATTTCTAAGTATATATCTGTGGAAAATAAGATATGAGCAAAAGAGGAATTTTTAGTATTAAATAATATTTGGCAATTGTTATGAAGTGTATTAGTTTCAAAGGACTTTCTAAGCAACTTCTTTTTGCTGAAATAGAAGAATCAAACATTCACATACACGACCTCAACAACAACAACAACAAAAAAGTAGGAAAACATTGTTTATTAAGCTTTATTCTAATAATTTCCAGCTCAATCAGTTAACTTTCTAAGGCGATTGCCTATTAAGCAGTATCGTAATTATAGAGAACCATTAATAAGCAAAATTCAGCAATCCAGGGACTATGGTCTTAGAAGCAACTGAATCTTTATGTACGGGATACCTACTGATGCCAGAATGTTAGATTTTGAAGAAGTAACAGATACTTTTGATGAAATGAAAACTCTGAATAATCAAATTTACATTAATTGCAAAATATTAATTAACAAAAAAGCCCCTGTCAAGTAAAAATGCAAATAAATTCTAATTTATTTCCTTACCCTTATGGGAATTATAAGATACTTCAAAATCAACTAACAGTATTCTAAAGAGTGAATGGATTAAGTATTTTTATATTTAGTAAAAAATTTAAGGCATGGGCCCATCATAAACGCTTGCTGGAGGAATTTTTCTCTTTGCGCCACTTCATACAGGAGAATGAATAAGAAAGATTGCCAATGAGATTAAAATGATTAGAAATAAACACAGTTACAGGATTCGGTAAGTAATTAGAAAGTTTGTTTAGATCATCTTTCTAGAATATAAAGGTTCTTGCTTTCAAATTAGAAAAATCAATCATTCAGATGAAGAACGCGCGTAATAGATAGAAGTCGTTTTAAACTATGTTAAACAGCCACTCGATTTTCGTCAGAGAAACAAATGATAAGAAACCTACACTGCTACAGAGTACTACTTCTGTTATTAAAAAGTAACAACTTAAGTTTATTTAGATCATCTCCAGAATATGAAGTTTACAGCTTTCAAACCAGAAAAATCCATAATCAAGTACAAGTTTAATAGATAACAAGTGTCATTTTAAACAGTGTTAACAGCCAGACTCTCTTCTTAGCGATCCTGAAATAAAAGCACCATCACTTGAACTCTAATAAACGTCGAAAATAAATAAATGCTAACCAGCGACCGCTGCAGGAATGTTATTAATTTCAAATGTTATGCAACACTGCTCAAGCGAGTCAAGGGAATACAATGATTGCTGCGAAGTGCATTGGGGCAACCTCGATGGTTGTCAGCTGATCCTTTTATTTCGTACGTAATGGCAATATACCGCAATAGATCGTCCTCATAGGAAGCAAACGAAGAAATTTATCCACAAGGGAAGCTGGTAAATAATTTTTAGAGCGGAAAAAAATACATATGCATAAATAAATATGTGCATATAATTTAGAAATCATTATATTCCAAAACATGGTAATATTTAAAAAATACAAAAATTATATGAAGTAAACTCCAGGAACAAACTTGATTTATTATATGTGAGATGAATTCTCCCAAATGAAGTAATGAAATGATACTACGGTGATATTTTATAATGAGAAGACGAATTTTTTTTCAGTAATGGAACATCTTAGAAAATGGCTGTTGTAAGAGAATCTATAAAAGCGCTGCTTGCTTGCTTTCCAGTTAGGTTTGATGTTTCTGCAGTCGAGAGGCACAATGCAAGAAAAATATTTCTCAAGATCAAGAACTGCATTGGTTGAATACGATTAGCCATGATAATTTACTTAACATTCTGTACCAATGTTTAATTTGTTAACTGACTGACTTTGGTTTGACAAAGTAAGAATCAAATCTGACCATGCTGCATTAAATGTGTAGTCAAGTTTGCAACTTTGGACAAAATAATTTCAGAAAACCTAGTGATATGCAAAAGCACTGAAATAATAATGTATGACGTCTGTACAATCCAGAAGCACATTTCAAACTATATCTTTCTCAAGGTCATGAGCTGCGTTGATCGAATACGATTAACTATGATAATTTACTAAATCTTCTGTACCAGTGTTTCGTTTATTGATTAACTGTTTTTGGTTTAACAAAGTAAGAATCAAATCTGACCATGCCGCACCAAATATATGGTGAAGTTCACATCTTTGGATAAAATAGTTTCAAAACAAAATAGTGATACGAAAAGCACTGGAATTATAAGATAATTTTTCGAATGCAAGCATTCAAAACTTTTCTCACGCATTCGCTTAGAATGGCTAGTTTTATTTTTTATTCATCTAGTTATTTCTTTCAACAGCTTTTCTTGAATAAGGCAGTAATCAGTAACGGAGCATTGGAAATAATAATAAAAAATCATTTTATGTAATGCTTAAATAGATTTACAAACTGTTATTCATTTTCAAACGAAAGTTCATTGATATAAAAATCTTCAAATTGTATGTATCATTTAGATTAAATGTATCTGAAAGGTAGGCTGTCCAGTAGTCGGTTTGTTATTTTAAATTATAAGCAGAAACATTGATATTTTCAAAAAGAAGAAAAAAAAAAAGATAAAACGAAGGATACTAATATGTTTCTTTTTACTAATTAACGGGATTGAGGAGTTAAATTGAAACATCATTAAATACAACTTAAGTATATGGCTTTTTTTAAAGTTTTAGTTTAGCAATCAAAGATTTTCATTAAAATTATCAAATTAAAGACATTAGCTGGATAGCATAAATTTTTGCTTCAAAAATTATACATGTCACATAATTTTTAAATTATCTTTTAATATAAATATCCATTAAGACGGAATGTGTTTGTTTAGAAAACGTTATATTTCAAATAGAAAACTGAATTTCAATCAGAAAATTTTAGGGGAGATTCGGGGCGGATAATTTATTTTTGCAACTGTTTGTGAAAGGGAAGCAATGCTTGAGGCACGCAAAAGAAGTTGAATATTTTGAGAATTGTAAGAAATAAATGAATACAATTGAATGAAACAAAGCATTCCGCATAAAATTAATCTAAAAAAATCACTTGCGAAAGAGTGAAATTTTATTAATAAATATAACTTAATAATTATTATATATCTTTGATTTTTATTAATTTTAAATCAAATATCATATGGAATTATAAATTTTCCTAATGGAATGCATGCAAACAAAATAGAAACGTTTAATGAAAAATTATTATGAACGTTATAGATAATTTACTTACCCTTGTTACGATAACCATGATGGTGGTCCTTTATTTCGGAACTTCAGAAAGACACCGTCTGAAAAAGATTAGTATTCTATAGAAAACTGCGCTACACTACAATAGAATATTTTTTATATGAGTGTTTTAAATTGACCTTCGTTAGCCTGTTAACTGGGTATAACGAAATATTTCAATTCAAAACGAATTAAATGCAAGTTAATTACTCAGCAAACAGGTTAAAATATAACTATAGGTGGGCAAAGATTATACTGAAAAGTTTTTAAAGCGTAAAAAAAGGAAAAGAAAGGTAATTATAAGCAATAACCGTAAAAATCACATATACATCAGTTTTTTGAATTTGAATTCTCAAGGATTCTTACTAACTCTGACTAATATATTATCTGAATTTCATACCAAAAAGACAGTTCCGCACAGAAAATACTTAGTTTACCACGTATGATGTTAGTTGAAACCAATATTTCAAGATCAATATGCAATACGACTTGGATGTTACATTAAGTTGGCGAAATATTGAATAATTCCGTATCTTACCCAAAGTAACATATACAAAAATATTTTTAAAGAGTCCGATATTAAGAATAATCAAAATATATAATTCTTTAAGAATAATATTAGCTTTGATTGTAAGAATACTATTTTTAATCTTACCATACCTTTTTTTCTTTCTTTGCTATGCTTCCAAATTGCAGTTTGAATTAAAAATTTGAGACTGATGAAATTCTGCTCATGAGGTAAATATATTTACCTCATGCTAATATGATACTGCAGGGTAATATTCCATTGTAGCAGTTATATTCTTCACCAATATGATATTTTCTTCATAGGCTTCAATAATTTTCAAATGTTAATCAGTTTATTTGCAGCTCTATTCCCTAAACAAAGGATAGTTAAAATTTATGTATAAATGAGGTGAAAATTAGCTCTGGTTGGTGCAAAAGTATTTTTTGGAAAGATTTCCACTCCAAACATTGCTTATAATATAAAATTTCCAAGGCATAGCAAAATAAAACTATTCACTTATATCACAATAAGCAAACATTTCCACTTCATTCACCAAGAGAAGAAATAACTCAGCAGATATTCCACAACACTCATTTTAACTGGTACCCGGTGAGAACTTTATAATACAAGTTCTGATTGTTCTGCCAGATAACCTTGAAACAAAATAGCAATACCCATTCATGAACTAATCTTTTTTACATGAAATTCCATTAAAAGTGATACAACTACTTATTGCTTTCTTTTAAAATATATATTTTTTCATTAATTAAAAGCAGTTTTTAAGGGTAAGTGAGAATGTTTCTTATGGACTAATATAGCAAAACGATCAAAATTCTGTTTTGACGTGCCAAACAAAAAACCGTAAAAGATAACAGGTTTTTTTTTATTATTTTAAACTATCAGATATGTTCAATTTATACTCAAAATAAAAACAATAAGTAAGAAAGTTAAGCTCAGTTTGCCTTAAAAGATAAGGCTATTACATTATTTAATACAATCAAAGGCTGTTTCCTAAATGAGAATGCTTCTGATTTCATTGCAAGTTTTGGCTAACGAAATAAGCGAAAATTGTATGAACGATAATTTTTTAACAAATGGGTACATCTAATAGCATATAGCTGTTATATAGACATTTTTGAAAAGGAATTTTATACAACATATTAGCCTGACTTATCTAGTTTGCCTGAATTTCAAAAGTCCAAAATGCTTTCAAATCGAAACTTCATTCAAAAAAGGGAAAATCGATGAAATGAGCAAGATCTTTTAATCCACTTTGAAAGGAAATGAATGGACAGATTAAAACAGAATCATATCAAAATATTTTAATTTTAGTATATTCAACTAGAAATAAAACGTAAGCCTTAAAAAGTATGTACATCTATGATAAAGGTGGTACAAAAAGTATACTACGAAATAAATGGCTTAAAAAGAATGAGTACAAAAAGTATACCATTTAACATAAAAGAGTTAAAATCATTGTACGGGAAAATGCTTGTACATTTTATGTTGTAAGAAAAGCAAGGTATCTAATTCAGTATTTATTTCAAAAAGTAGCATTTGTATTTCGGTAGTTTAAATCTGTCTTAAAAAAATTATCACTGCTATCGTTGAACTGTGGAAACATTTTGGAAGATGCGAAACTATACATTCATTTTTTTTCTTTTCTATACCAAAATCTATTGATGAAGAAATTGCGAATTTTGGTAAATATCGATGTCGAACTCAATGCACATAGAGGGTAATAAAGAAATGTCTCGATCGATATGGTAAGCCCAATTTATGCGAAAATACTTTAAAAAACTAAAATGACCAAAAATTTACTGGGACCGATTTACTATATATACCACAATGTGAATGAGTACTTCTTTATTTAAAAAAAGCAAAGCTTAAATGCAGAAGATTCAATTGCAATTATAGAACATTTAGAATATGCTGATTTTTTTTCTTTTTCAAATTACAAATTAAGAATTATCAAAACAATTATAAAGAAGACGTATTTTAATACAACCATGAAAATTTCAGGTACCAAGCTAGTAAATTTGTTTAAATAGATGATATATATTGTATTCAACACTTTTTCAAATTACCTATAATTTAAAAAGCGATTACCTATGATTAACTAATTTATTACTGCATATAATAATTTTAATCCGTTAATTTATCTGTGAAAAAATTTAATACAACTAAAGAAAACAATTCAAATGTATGTAAAGCAAAAGAAAATAGACATTAAAAAAATTATAATTTATTTTTCTTAGATAATGTCTCCAGAATACCTTAATTCCACCTATACATCATACGATATAAATCATTTTTATATCATAACTGAATTCCAGGATGAATGCTTGTTTCCCAGTAACTTTTGAAGCATGAACAATAATGCGCAAAACAATAGCACAAAAAACACAATTTTTCCATGCAACATCAGAATTTTTTTAAGTATAATTATACTGGAATGAAATATGGCATCAAAGGAGTTTGAAAATAGTAAAAAACACTCACTAAATTTATCATCATTTCCAATTTTTGAATGAGGTGAAGATTTTAAGAAATAGAAATTTTTTATACTATATTTCTATGCCATCAAAAATTCTTGAAGTAATCTTTAGTCAACCAGGTATAAGAGATAGCCTTCAATGGTATGAAAAGAGGTAAGAAAGAAAGATATTTAAGAGAAAGAAAATGTAATAGTAAAACGACAATTTTCAGATTAAAAAAAAGCGTTTGTCCTCAGTATCACCCATCTTACTGATGCAAATATGCAGGATTTCCATGCTAATCGTGGCTCAACAGCTAATTTCTAATTCTTTAGAGATAGATAAATATTTCAATTAAAATTGCATTAAATGAAGAATTAAAAATAATATTTCATGTTATTTGAATCCAAAAATGCAATGCTAAAAATTTCTATACATTCCTCTGGTCTTGTTAGGCGTATGTTGTAAAATATTCTTGACACATTAACACTTTTTTAAAAATAAGTTACATTCTTCTACGATTAAAACCGAACGAATTATCACTCTTTCAGAAGATTTTAATGTTTAAATTACGTGCTCTCGGAAATGCTCTAAAGGGAGCATATGCAAATCGAAAATATGCGTTAATGTGTTATTAGATTTAAATTTCTTCCGATTACTTAGCACGAAAAAGAACTATAACTGTTTTAAAAAGACCAACATTTAAATATTTGAGTAGAAGAGATTTAATACGTTTATGGTTCGGTTGTTTTATTTAATACTTTACACTATATAATTACGGGATATCTTCAAAAAATTTTAATACAATGATAAACCGATATTGTAAAATAAGGAAAAAAAAAAATTCCGTTAGAAAATAAATTAGCTAATTAATTTATGGAAAAAGAAGTGGTAAATATACCTACCAATGATCATTCAAGCCAGATTGGAAGAAGTAAACATTTACCTCCGAGTATTAAGAATTAACATAGAATGTTCACTGGGAAATATACTTAAACTCAGCTTTAGATAAAAATATTTTTAATAATTTGGAAAAAATTTTCACAGATAATGAAATTTCTAAAAATTAAAAATTCATGTTTAACTGAGCGAAATTTAGACCTTCATTTCACAGAAATAGGATGGCCACACGAAGGGTTACATCACAAAATAAAATAAAAAATGCAAATCTATTATAATTTTATTTAAAATATCTTATTGATTTGCTTTATTATACATAAAATTTTAAGTCGAAGGGATCTGAAATTTGAAGAAAAATCAATTGCATTAACAGAATTTGTCGTGTAGAAGAAATTAAAACGGAATTTAAATGCATATAATTCAAAATGCAGAAAAATCGTATGCAAGAATATTTCAAACACAAACAACTAACTCAAACTCTTGTTTCTTTATTGAAAAATTTCCTGCATTGAAGTTTAAGGTCTATTAATAGTCGCTTTTGGTTGCAACAAAATCCTTGTAAAATGTGACTAAATATGCGCCAAGCGAGTTGGTTTGTTCACATTTTTTATCAACAAAAACATTAATGTTTGCTAAACATAAGGTTTTTTTTTTAATCCGACACATTATTTGATCCTTTGAAGAATCTCTATCACGGTGGAATTTATCAAAAAAAGTGGTTTCTGCACGATAAGGATTCAGTTTCCAGATACATACTTTCATGACTAGTATATTTGAACTCTGCTAGCGACCCGCAATCGCCAGATTTAAATCCACTACATTATTTCTTTTGAAGTAATTCAGAAAAAGAAGGGGATGAAGTATTAAAGGAAATATTAAGGAAAAGCAAATTTTTATTTTCAGATTAAAAATTGTCTGCAATAATCTATTTTAAAGTAATATTTAATTTTGTAATGGTATTAAGTTTTTTTTTTTATCATACTGTTAATTTCACAAGCTTTATCATTATTTTTATTATTATTGCGTAAAGGTCGAATATTCATTTCACGTTTTTTGTTGAATATTCAAACTTATTCAAAAATGCAATCGTATTTCATCTAAATAATTTTACATTTAATTGTTTGCCTGAAATAAATTTATACACGATCCCCCTTTTTAAAAACAATTATTATTCAGTCATTTTAATTTAGAAGATTTTTTTTTGTCTGTCTCAAAGTGTTAATTTTTTTCATACCAAGTATGAGTAACAGAACCGATAACGGTATAAAAAGCTGACTTCGTAATTTTCAACACAAAATTTCTTAATTCCAACAACATAAATATCATTATTTACTTCATTGCAAACATTTTTTTTTTCCCCATTTCGAAGCATGTGCCTATAACTGAATTGTTTATAATTTGTAATTCGTAATGACTAATTTCACACAGTTTGGATTTTCTATTCAAAGTTTAATACTACAAAGTAAAAATTTGTCTTCACATTAATAGTTGAATCTTTACAAGTAACGATGTTTTTGAAATTCCATAATCAAACAGAAAAAGTTTAAATGAAAAACTAATACACGTCGATAACACTAAGCCTGAATGTATTATATAAACAATTCTAAATATTAAAAAAAAAATGAACCCACAACAAAGCTTAGAAATTCCTGTAAATCGTCAAAACTAAAAACATTACTATCACGCAGACAAGAATTCATTTTCTCATAGGATCTTCCATTTCGGCTAGTAGCAATAAAAACATAGTTTTCCACCACGAAACTTCAGAATGTCCAAAATAATCTAAAAGCCAATACAATCAGATTTCATTAAAACATCTCGAAGTTAAAACAGTTAAACAAATTTTAATTCTTTAAAAATAATAAACATCTAAGAGATAAACCTATTGCAACATCCAATTGAAGCATCTACAAGAGAAACAATAAATACCAAGTTTGTCTCCTAAATTCATTGATTTTATAGTAAAATTTTAAAAAGTAATATTCAAAAACACTCTTTAATTGGCAAATGAGAAATTACAATCTTTTATCATGATTATTTTCTATTAATTAATCTTCAATATCTTTCGCAATTCATTGTCATAAACGTAACGAAATCTTGAAATATACTATTATCAAATTCACAAACAGATCAGATGTTGGCATTCAGATGGAATCAAGGTTTCATTAAATGAACTGATAAAATGATAAGTACAAATATTAAAATAGTGTATTGTCATCAAAAACAATACGAAAAAAATGAGGTGTATAAAATTTCAAAACTTTACCGCATCAAAAAAAAATTTTTTTTAATCGAATACAGAGTTCTATTTTTACAAACCTGAAACAAGGATAAAAAAAGAATTTTCTTCAAAATTGCAATCATATCTTAGATTTTTAAAGCAATTTTTAAAAAAGGGAAATCAAATCATTAATTTTTGTACAGACTAACTTTCAAATCTGTAAAAATACATATGAACTTCCATACACGCCTTTAACACAGAAAAAGGCATTAATTGCTTTTAAAAAACTATGGCCTGATAGATTTATAATATCTCATTTGAAAGTTATCGTAGATACTTTCTATTTGAATTAGCTTTCTGAAATCAAAAGCTGTAATAATTATTTGGTTAGATATTTTTGATGTTTTCACAGAAAGAAAGGCGATTTTTTTTAATTAATGCAAAAATGTTAATTTTTTTCGCTTGATTTTTATGATTATGTCCGTTTATGATCTCAGTTTAACATTATATCAATTCTTTTACAATAGTATAATGTAAAGGGAAAAAAGGTGTAAAAAATATATGACCTCTTGCCCCAACATAATACTATAACCATCGTGTTTTAATTCAATATTAATGATGACAAAAAAATGAAATATGTTAACATTTAATTGAGTTTGAATTCAAAACTATCATTGAATGAGTATACATTTCCAATCATTTACAAGAACAAAATAGTTTCATTTGAAAATTCATCGTAAATATGTAACTTGCTCTTAGAAAATCTAAAATTACTTTTTATTGCTAAGCTGAAGTACCACCGCTGGCAGATTATAAAAGGAAAGTAAGTTCATATTATAAAAGCAATAAAGAAACAATTTTTATCTGCTTAAAGCATAGTAAATTTAAAAATAACCTTAATGCCCATTAAGTGGATAAAGAAGGAATAGGAACTGTGTTTTCCAATTGATTTGTGGATTCCCCTTCCCTCTCAGAGAAAAGAAGAGCAAACTGCAGAAAAGTTAGAGCAAAATGTCACAATAAAAATAGTTTCTTTCAAAGATAAATGAAAGGTTTTTATTTCATACAATTTTTAATCAAATTTTAAAGAAATCTATACATTACCCACAATCTGCAGAGCCAAATGCAACAATTATAAGCAGTTTGTATTTTATAACGTATTTAGCTTTATTTATTTGAAGTTCGTAAATTTAATATTGAGACAGTTTTTATCACTCCCTTCCTGATGTGATAAATTTTATACAGAATGTAGTATATAGAGTTAAATGCCAACATAATTTAATATAAGAGAGGACCACCATCTGATAGAGAATTTCGGTAAAACCTATCAGGATTCCATATTTTCAGAAACGAATTTAAAATAAAAGGCTAAAAAGTATAAAATAATTAAAATAAAAATATTTTTCAAAAATACGCGTTAATAAATCGCCAAAATATATTTTGCTTGCAACAAATATGAATAATTTCATGAGAAAGGAAAAATTTAACAAAACCTACTATTGGGCTTTCTCAAAATGAAATTTGCATTCAACAAATTGAAAGCGAAAAATCAAAAGAATACTTTAATAAAAAAAATGTTTTAAATTTAATTGTAATTTCAATAAATTTCTATAATAACAATGAAAGCAGCGAGAGAAAAAAAACCCCTCAATTTTATAATTAATAAAAGTATTTTCTGGAATTTAATTTAAATTTATCTGTAGTCTCATTCTTTTTTATGTTTGCAGATAATAAAATACAAATTTTAAGCACTGAGAAATAATGAAATTTTCTGCTCTTCATTTAAAAATCTTCTTCAGTCACGCATATTTTTTTCTTCTTTTTCATATAATAAGGCAAAACCATTTCTAATACTGGTTTAAGTACTGAGAACTACCTTTTTTAGAAAGCAAAGGAAAAAGCAAAAACGCGACTTCTAAGATGTCCTAAATGAAATCAAAACAACACTAAATATAATAACAGAATTTTTAAAAACCGAGCAAGGAATTCATTCTTTTCTTTAAAAGGAATGAAAGCATACACATAATTTTCAAGATTTAAACACAGCTTAAAATGCATGCTGCTAGGAATATAAAAAATAATTTTAATTGCTAATGGCAGTTAAACCAATTTTTGAATTCTAAGCAAACAAATTAAAAAAAGGTGAAAATTTAGATAAGGCAAAATGCTTAGAGGCGAAAGTTGGTAAGGGGGAAAATATTAGCTTCATAATATTCCTAAAGTGAAAACATTTTTAAGCGTCACAAAAAAGAAAGAAAATGAGAAGGGGGAAAAAAAAAGGCGGAAAGAAGGGAAATAATGACTTAGAAAAGATTCATGGCCAGGAAGTAAAAGAAAATAAATTCTTATTTTTTCGTGATCTTTGAAGTGAATACATCGTCAGATAGCAGATATTCTTTCAGTATGATTTGGGATTTAAAAATATTTCTAAACACTATATCCGAAAGTAACAATTTATCTTTTTAAAACAATAGCAATATCAACAATTTTCATAGAATTTATTGTCTTTCAATGATTAAAAAAATAAAGCCACAGAAAAATGAAATAATTTAAGGTGAGTTAATCTTGAATTAAGAGATGATGAATCATTCAAGATGAAGTCTCATTATTCAAGTCATCAAGATGAAGTCACAAAAAATATTTTCTATTCGAAAAGAATATAATCAAAATTTTAACTTTCTGAAGTGGAATCGATGGATTGTGAAAAGTTTCATGTTTCTTGATATTTCTAGTTCGAGGTCATCAAATTATTGCAAACAAAATTCTACTGACAGCTCCATCAAAAAATTATAAACATATCACAAAGTTTTAATAATTTGTTATTCAGATTTGAATGAGTTTCGACAATCAAGAAAAATAAAATAAGTTTTTCCTCTAGTTAACCATTTTTGCTGACATGACTTGATATTACCAACAAGGGTGAAAGCTTATGATTTACAATACTCTGCAGATTGATTGGGAAAAACACAAAAAGTTTCACCTATGTTGTTTAATTAGTATAGGATTACTTACATGCATGGTATAGCCATCTAGTATTGTATATATGTCCTTCTCTAGCTTAAATGAGATCCTTTACACGTTTTAGCATGGACTCCACTAATTTATAACATACATTTTTGATGTTATCAGCATGTAACCAAACTTTTGTAACATTCTCTTTCATATTTTCTCTAGTGTAGCAGTCCATTTTATACTCTAATTTCTTTACAATGCTACAGAAATTTTTGATGGGATTTACATCTCTAGAATTACCAGGCCAATCAAAAACTGTTAATATCTTTTCAATTTTGCAAAATAATCTCTGATGCAAAAATTTGCATCAGATTCACAATTTTTTTTGTTCTAGTATTGAAATGTATTTTTTAATCATCCCTTCAACTGGTCTAGGCTGCCAAATCCTTCAGATGTAAAACAACCACGAAACATCTTCTGAGAGTGCTTAACTGTTTGATTAAGATGTTGCTCTCTGATGATTCTCCAGCACTTCGTCCGACAAATGTTGATAGAATCCTTTGCACAAAAAAATGTTTTGTCACTGAATACAACCTTATTCCAGTCTTTATTAGTTAAGGATTGATATTTCTTGCCTCAATACAAACGTTTTCTCTTCATTACAAGTGTTAACAACTGTTTTTCTTTTTATTGGTGTTCTTGCCTATCTCCCTGCATCAATAAGCTTTCGTCATATTGTTGACGAATCAATGCTCACATCAGTAGCTAATAATTCTAATTAATTTTTGCAAGGGTGTATTTTACTATTTTGTACTAGAAATTTGAGTGTCCGAAATGTTGTAATGTGTTTTCATCCATATTGAGTCTTTTGTTTAGGAGAAACTGTCCCAAACTTAATCTGTTGATTAATTATCCTAGAAACACTGGATTTTCTAACTCCAACAGCAGCAGCAAAATCCGTTACTGTTATTAAAGTATGTTGACTGAGGTATCAATTCTAGTTTTATTCCTTAACTGTTTGATTAAGATGTTGCTCTCTGATGATTCTCCAGCACTTCGTCCGACAAATGTTGATAGAAATGTTTGATAGACCGACAAATGTTTAACATGAATTAGAACAAGACATTTTGCACAATCAACTTTTCCTTACGGCATCTGAAATGCAACTGATGGTAAAATGCTCTACACGTGATGATTACATAGTTAAACCAGATTAAACTAGTTAAGAACAACCCGTTTTGGTAAGAAAATGCAGTTGAAACTGGTTTGAGGCAGAAAATTCCCGAGAAATGAAAAAAGTTGTTTGACCCAATTAATTTGCCCAATACTGTCATTAGTATTAATTCTAAATGGTGAAATCTTCAAGCACAGATGTTATATAAATCCAGCGTGTAGGCTAAACCAACTGATGATTTGAGGAAATGAGAAAAACTCAGAGAACTAAATAAACACAACCGAAAAACGTCTTCAATATTCAATATGTTAACATACAAAATATGAAGATAAAATGTAGACAAATGATATTCTAATGGCACAAGTGCCAAAAAAAAGGGTTTCTGCAACTGGCACATTGTTGTCATTATTGTAAGCGAATAAAAATTTTCAGTTTAATGCTAAAAGCGCCCCCATTTTGCAATGCGCCTAGCATGAAAATAATTTATATAGTCGTACATTAACGGCTTATGAAACGGCGTATGCTTTAGTAAGGGTAGATAAATAAAATAATCTGATTTCGGGAATATGACATTAAGTATTTTCAATAGATTTCACTTTAAGAGGTTAAAATCTATTTCGCCAGTGCAAGAAAAGTTAAACTATGAAAAATGCGGAAATCCGGCAGATCTTCATTATTGAAGATACCTTGATGACTTAAATGTGCACACAAATTGTATCATGAAAATAAAATATTTTTAAAAAAAATATATGTTCGAAGATATTCAGTTAATATCTACAATACTAATGGAGCATAAATGCAACCAGTAAATAGAAATATTGGCCACCAAGCACTGAATTGAGATCGAATCAATTATTAATACGTTTATAATAAAGGGAATTGTATAATTATATAAAAAGAATCAATAATTTAAGGAGATTATCAAAGTAAAAGTCGTTTCACTAGTTTATTTCACCGTGATTTAACAAGTCAATGATTAATAAAGATATCGAACCCATTATAGAAGCATGTGGAAAATCATAAAATTCATTTTACAACAAACAGAATTTTAAACAGTATTTCCATCTAAACATGTCCCCCCTCCCTTTTTGGGGGAAATCCCCTGCTTAAATATACTCTTGCCATTTGGTCATAAATAATTTGAATAATTCTGTACGCAACTTCACGCTGAGGAATTTGAACACAATTTACATTCGGATGGTTGAAATAAAAGTAATTTTTTTCTAAAGCAGAGTTCAAGATACGAATTCTACAACAGAGTACAATTGAATTTTCTTATTAGGCTCAACAAGTTCTAGGGGCTTTAATTAAAATACTTCCTTAACCTCAGACCAAGCGACTTTTTCCAGCGCTTCCCGTAAGTCTATATGATTATTAAGTGGATCCATATACGGGTGACTTTTTGCTTTAGAATTATTGTATGCCTGTTATGAAGTCTAGTATACGATTATACGTGGGTGCGCACACATGGCAACGTAACAGTTTGTACATGTTTAGTTTAACAGTTTGTTTATTCTGAAAAGCTCTAGACGACGTAATAGCGGTGGAACTTTAGAAGCATTCATTTTGAATAATGAACACTTGTTTGTTTAGTTTCAGCAAAATGAAAACTGTATCCGCAAATTCGGTTAGAGCGCAGTTATTCTTCGTCTAAAACAGCCATCTTTAAAATTAAGGCAATAATAGTCCGACAGGAATAATATAAAAAAATAAATAAACGATCCAACATATCACAGATTTTTCAGATTTACATTAAGTTCTAGCTCACAAAGGCATGAAAAACAAATGTGAGCAAATAATTCACTTGATCTCTACGAGGCAATTGTCTTTATAAGGAAAATAATTGTACTTTTTTTTTGCTGCATTTAGTTTTTGAAGGTCCATGCAACCCAGATTTAATAGTATCTTTTACTTCAATTCTTCTCTTTCTTTTAAGAAATCATTTTCTGTTTCTTCGAGCTAAATCGCTACAAGTACCTTTTGCAAGGAATCAAAAGAAATCAACTGGTCACTATGCTCACAACATACATATACTGTCCTTGGAGTTCCTTAGAACCGTTTGCTACCAATTGTTTTGAACTTAACCTTTTTCTTCGTCGTCACTTTTACTTGACTCGTTTCCTGTTTATAAAGATGGAATTTTGTAATCGTTTTTCCTATCATTCCCTGATATGTTAGAATTCTGAATTTTTCAGTAAATCATTAATTAAATTTTGACTTCATACTAGTAGTATAGGATTTGAGAAAAAATAAATTATAAAATTAAAAGGTTGAAAATAATTAAAACAAAAATTCTGCTGCTTAGTATACTAAATAAATTTATTTCATCTGAAGCAACCAATATATTGCACTTGTTATTAAAGTATATAAATTGAAACAACCGAAAACAGAATGTAGCACTTGCTATTTAAATATATCACCAAAAAGTATAATCGTTTTGATTTCTTCGTCTTCATTAATTGTAAAGTTATAATTTATAAAGAGGCCTCATCGCAAATATTGATAAACGACATTTGCTCATAATTCATTTAAAACTAAACAAGAAATGGTTTTTAAGCTTTACAAAACTCAAGAAAATTTAAAGACAGAATAAACGGGTGAGGGTAAAATTATTTTAATACTTTACTAAGCTACCTCAAGAAATTAATACTCAAAGAACCCCAACAAATGTAACGTAATTAATTATACAGTCTTGCCGCAACAAAAATTAGCAGATAGTCTAGACCAGCATTTTTCAAAACATCTACATTTTGTTATGTCTTTCTGGCCGGGTTTCCCTCCCCCCCCCTCAAAAAATTTGCTATCTCCAAAAGAAGAAATGCAAACAATGGACTTAAATTCAATCAAAAATACACATAAGGAATACACAATGCACATAGTAAAAATAACATTTTGCACTATTATTAACGATTAATGAAAAAAATTAACCCAATTTTTAGATTGACTTTAGTGAAATACACTTTAATCAATATAATTTTCAATTGCTTTCTGCTCGTCGCCTTGAAGAATCTTGATTGAATCTATCAATACCTTTAATAAACCTAAAATTCTCTTAACCAACTCCATATAGTTTTATAATTCAAAATTAAAAAAAATAAAACCAAAGTATTAAAAATAATTTAGAGTATATTTGAAAAATAAACACACTTTTTAAAAAAGGGAATTGTATCGTACTGAAGATAAGAAAAAAGATTATATTTATTATGACTTCAAATGTATGAACAGTCTGTCATCTTAGCCAATTGAATCTAAAATTTCAAATTCTACTTAAAACAACACAGACAAACGTTAATCACTTTAGTGTAATTAACATTCCGTTTGGAAATTGCATGAAGGTTATTTTAGGATCGATGTCATAATTTTGTACAGCGAGCAGACGGCATTTGGACCCTACACCCTTTACTTTCGGGCAGTGAAAGGACGTTTGACAATCGATGTCTGATTTACAATAAACCAGATCCATAAACACAAAAGAGCTTAGGTATAACCGGATTTTGAACTAAGACTGTTCCAGGCCTGAAACTGCGATTTTTACCATCATGTAATAGAAAGACCCGATCATTAAATAGTTAGAATTGAACAAAGCATATTAATTAAAACATTTCACATCTCACACACCTGTAAACAAGTATAAAATTAAGATAAATCTAATAATTTGAACAGAAAAAATCCAGATTGTTGATATTTAAGTAATCACAGTTTAATGCGAGATGCAACTTTATGGATACTGAGTCCTGTTGCCAAAGTATTAGCTTCCAGTTGGAAGCAAAACCAAATTAAGTCACGTAGGGGCTTACAAAAAATATAAACTAAACTTTCGGTACATCTCCATCCCCTCTTTTTTCCATCTTAAATATTCGAGATCAAACATTCTTTTTTACTGATTTCTATACAATTTCTATGAAAGCAGTTTTTAAGTAACAAATATTAAGTAAACTGAAATAACAAAATGTTTAATAGCCGATTACTTCAGTATAGTTGGTTAAAGCAACTCGCAAATAAAATACATAGTTTAAAAGTAATTTTTAAAAATATAAAAATCCTTATTGTTAATTAGCACAGTTAAAATACTCTAATATACAGTTTTCCAGGACTACTGAGTCTATCACCCACGGTAAAATATACTGAATCATACCGATCTGCGAACAAATTATTTAACTTGAAAAACATCCCATTTTAACATTTAAATTATTTAACTTCAATATGAATAAGATCGCTTACACACACCCATACAAAGGAATTTGACGATTTATGATTTTGAGTAATTCGTTAAATTATTTTTGAACTATGTTTATTATTTCTGATAAAACCTCGAAATCAATAATAATTGTTGAAGTCTAACAACTTAAGTCCAACCAATATGCATTTTCATGCTCAGAAACACTGAAATACAAGGTAGCTGTGGAGAAAAATTTTAAAGTCATATATAGAAAAAAAAATAAAGCACATTCTTTTCAGTATCAAAGTAAATATATGTGTTTACGGTCTCGTGCATTACATTCTTCCAATGTCTATATGAGAGTTTTTCGAATTTTCTTTTCCTAGATGAGCTTACAAAGCTCGCGATCATTCGAGCAGCCCGAAAGAAAAAATAAGAATATTTCTTCTACATACATCAAGAAGAATAAAATATCTAAATCCATTCAAAGTATCGTAGAGTTCAGCATAGTCTATAGCATTGTTTTTCAATTACTATATCCAAAAATATGTAGTTAAACTGTTTGAAAATCATAATTTTAGCTGTAAATGGTAACTGGAATCTTGTAGTCAGTTACTAATGATGGAGTACGGTTTAGGTTCGACAAAATTTCTACACATTATGAATGTAACACCCTAGCAAAAGAATAATGGAAACCTTATTCGACACATCAATGTATAAAAACAAATAACGTGAAGAAAAAAACATTGGTACGAAATTGAAACAAATGCCAAAGTGCATTTGCATCATTGTAATAAAGATATTTTTTCCATTAAATGTATTTTACTATGGGGCATTTCAGAGTAAACCGAAAATGTATTTATAAGACCCATAATGTATTTATGATTATTCCTGAATCATGCATTATATTACATTTTTTTTAATATTTAAATTTGTATGGAAGTCAAAGAAGAAAAAGAATCACCAGAAGACACTTGCAACTCAGGTGACTTTGCAATTTTTATATTAAAACAACAATAACTGTTCCGGATATGATGTGTTACTTTATTAGGAAGTTAAATAAATGTAATGGTCAAGGCGTTATCAGATTTCTCACATAAGCGTTAAAACAGATAGAAGTGCTTAAAAAAAAGAAGTCAATAAAAGTAATTATTGGCAATAACCAGACAAAGTTTTCTCTCCGACATTTTTTCTCAAATACTCAAATAAAAGATATTATCCCCCTTCCAAGCGCATACAAATTGTGACTCTTGAGCAAAACTGTGAATGCCATGAGTGCTAAGATTTTTATTTTCAGAGCCCATCATATTTGTGTCAATAATAGTTTTTAAAAAATGAATATGCATATTTGACATTTTTGTTGACTGGTTTATATCAAAATTTGACACAGAACGATAATTTTAGCAAAAAATAGCATATAAAATTTCATTAATCGAAGTCTCATATAGCATAGTCGTTTTTGAGCTATCGCATTTACATGAGTGCCAATGTAAAGACTAACAGATGATTAACCCCTCAAAGAATGTTATTCAGTTTGATATGAATCTGTACATTAGATGATAAAAATATACACCAAATTTTATCTATCTAGTTTTTTACCATTGTAAGTAATTTTGTTCACTTGCACTCGAATAAATAGGCAAACAGATTTAATCAGTATGATTTTTGCTCGAAATTTGAACAGAAATCTACAAATTTAATGAAAGGAACCAAACATAAAATGTCATGTGTCTATTTATAAGCGCTTTTGAGTTATCGTGTTCACAGGTATAGATTCCAAATATGCGTTTTTCAGACAAAGAGAGGTCTGAAAGGTTGAGATTCATCAAAATCACCGAATATTACAATACAAATTTTTAAATATTTCAATACTTTCTCTTTGTATGCTTTACAAACGAAAAAGTAAAAAGAGCAAGAAAGTCACTATTGAAAGAGCCTAATGGGTCATCATGACTTTGATAAATGTGCAATAAGTGTCCAAGCCCAAGTGAATTTGACCAGATTGAATTAACTGTGGGAGGAGGAATATTAAGAACAAATTGGCAAGCTCCCGTAGTTTCCTCTTTATACCGACATGCATATTTGCGGACGAATTGCAAAAACATTTCAATACAGTAGTTTATTTTATAAACGATAGCGTACTTCTAATGACTGTTTTAATCAAATACACTATATTTTAAAAAAAGCTGTATCTCATTTTTACTGCCAGTCGAAACGTTTTCTGAAGCCCAAACGGTATTTTGCCTTCAGCTTTTCCGGCTTCGCGCTATTGATCAAATCAGTCTACCAAAACCACGCTCTGGAGTGAAGTTTTAAAATTCTGTGCAGCTGTTAGCTGAAGTAGAATCAAACAGATTAAACATTTGGTATAACTCATTTAAATGACTGAAGGACATCCTTTATCAGCTGTATGAATAACGATAACATTGACTTGAAAAGATCCTCAAGATTTGAGGACTTAGAATAACATCAGTTGCTGGCCATTAAATTTAAATTTTCTAATAAAAGTCTTGATTCAACTGAAACTAGTCGGACAGTATGAATCTTAATATTCATTTTCACCAAGTTCATCTGTGAAGGTTTCATGCACTAGAAACAATATTGATTGAGAAAAGCATTTAATTTAAACTTATTTCAAAGAAGCTCTTTTTAATAAATTTGAATACCGTAAGCCCACTGATAAGTAGTTTCATAAGAATTGTAATAAACTCTTATGAAGTAGATATCATCTACAAAGATAAGAAGCTTCTACTGAATCTATATTTTATACTTGAATTCTAAGATAATTAATGATGAATAATCTATATCGAAAAATCGCAGTTGTATCGTACTTTTTGTTCTATTTTCTTGGATTTTTCTTTAAAGCTTGTCCTTAATTAGTGATAAAATGATAATAAGACATTAGCATATTTTCAGGTTAACTTAAAATATCGTTTGGTCGGATGAATTCAATTAATGATGTCAAAGATATGGAGGTTTCGTTTTTTTTAATAAATTAATTAATATTTTAAGATAAAAATCTGGCTTGCAAAATTTTTATAAAGCAAAACGTTATAACACGGGGGGAAACCCTAGGTAACTTTTTATTTAAAAACAGGATAACATCCTGTTTTTACGTAAAACATTACTTAATTTTCTCAAAACCATGTGAATGTTTTGCTTTTAATCTAACCAAGGACGTCCAAAGAAGAATATCGCAAATTTGAGCCATGTGAAGATTCCAAGAACGACACCTGAGGCAATATCAACCTATCTAAAAATTTACATCCAACTATTTGAGGATGTTTAATCCACAACAAGACATGACAGGCACTGAACTCGTATAATGGTGAATCCGATGGTTGGAACAAGATCATCCGATCTCGATGCCATTAATTTAAATAAGGTTTAATAATACATATCTTTCTTAAAATAAGCTTCCCACCCCCAATCCTCTTAAAATGGGGCCTTAAATATGATTTTTTTTTAAGGAAAAGGCAAGGACCACTCTACTGCATTTTTCATTATCAGTAAGAAAAATAATCCAACATATCTTCGCAATTTAATAACTTTCTTAACTTTTAAATACATTTAATAATATACCAGACCATTATAAATAGCCAATTCTCCATTGTCTTGTCTCATTTCCAATTTATGAATTTAATTGGAATAACCTATGAAACTTGCACGCTTACATGCGGCAACATTTCTAAATTACACTTGCGGCCACAATTTCTAAATAGAAAAGTAGTGATAATGGAAAAACGTAATGGAACTAATTTACAAGTTGACATGACTATGTTATAGCGACATATTTTTTATACCAACACTATATAAATCTAAGCGTCAGGAGTAAAATATCGCATTTGATAGCAGAGTAATGTATTGCAATACGCATTTTTTAGGGTTGCTATCTTTTGCCCTTTTAAGCCTACAGTTTTGATTCTTTGTCCATCCATAGATTTTTTTTTTAAATCGACGAAATTAGACTTTATATAGTTTACCTCCGGGATACAAAATTACTATCAATATTTAGGTTTCAGTTTTTCCCCTACTTTATCACCAACATTTAAAACATTGAATACAACATTATACGGAATTTATGTATATATATATATATATATATATATATATCCATTTATTTGATGGGATACTATAAGTTAATGACAAAGAAACATGACATAATGAATTAAAATGTAAAATTTACTGCATTCTGGTAACATTGCAATAATTTTTTCCAAACAAAAGAAACTATCTTAGGAGACTATTTTCAAACCAGGTATTAAAAAATTTATGTGAAATCTACAAAACGATGCCTTCCATCACATAACGGTTTCATTTTACACCTGAACACCTATCCTTGGAGATTTTATATCAAAATCAACAAAAGTGGTTGTACAAAAGAAACAAAGTGGCAAAAACGTTATTAACATATTTCTTACACGAATCATTACAAATACTTTCATGAAACTGTTTTATAACAATATTAATTGCAATCAATTTTGATGTAGCTGAAGTATTTTCACGACAAAAATGATGAATTCAAAAAATGAGACAAAAGTTTTATGAATCGGTTTGAGATTATTCTACCTAGCGTTCACTGCTGAGGAAAGCATTCAATAATTATTAATGCGTAAAACCTTGAATACCAACCAGTACGATACGCATCACTGATTTTGTTCGGTCTCCGATGAGTAATAAGGCTAATCTATTAATCTCCTTATATGCCTTCTCTTGTATAACGTTTTGATGCATCTTCACAGCTAAATCAAAACAAAGAAATAAAAGTTCATTTTCAAGGATTTCTTCTTCGTATAAAACGGCCTTTTTATGTAAGATTATACTTACAAATTGTATATTAATATGAAAAGCTTTTATAGCAAAACTCATCAAATATGTAGCGTAGATGAATGTTTCTTCATGAATTTCAAAATATTAACAAGGTTAAAACAGAAAGCTATAACATTGAATAAAAGTTGAGAGCATTGAACCATTTCAATTAGCACTGACAGAACTCATTTGATATCTTCATATTTGTAAATATACAAAAATAAAATGCGCCTCACTAAACTTCAATTCTGATATTAGAAAAGTAATATTTTTAGCTATCTTCTCAAAAATATAGTTTAAGTTACCCATCAGCTTCATGAATAGTTTGGCATTGAAAAGGTAAAACTAGAGGTAGGCGTAATTCAATAAAATTGAATTCTTGTCTTTTTGTTTTAGGGTTACGATTTCATTTGATTAACCATTTTTCGAACCTTGCACTTTCATTTAATCAATGCCTGAACTGCTGGAAACAATTACCAACGACAAGAGTAAAAGAAACTGAAAATATTTCGCTCGATCTGGAGGATATTTTTTTAAAAAAATTTATAGCTAATATACCGAACAATTATAGAAATCTCACACAGGCTTCCTACGCACAGGTGAAACTAATCTGAGTTTCTGATACATAATTTTTCAATAAAACTTTCTATTTCAAGGCAAATTTTTAAATTCAATTGCCATTAGTAATCAACTAAAGAAAAATTACTTTTTTAACCTTCACAATCAAAGAGATAAAAAAATAGATGCTTTATACTTGATGTGCCAAATTCTTTATATTCTTAAAAAAAAATTTTTTTTAATAAACCCATGACGATCCGAATAATAATCGGATAAATATTTAATTGTGAAATTTTATTTAACTGCAGAATTATAGAAAAACTTCCTCTTTCATTACATTTGCAGTACATTTAAAAAAAAAAAACTTATTTTCTAGTGCAAAATACTTTTTCTTCAAATGGAAGGACCTAATAATAATAATTAGAATGGTAGAACATAATCCCAGCTATCACACTTTAAAAGGGTTAAACTCATCAATCAAGTACTATTTCTCAGGGCAAAACTCTATTGCTCAGAAACTTAGATACAATAAATTAAATTACAAAAGCAACCAACACACCGAAAAATTCCCCCTCAAATCATTTTTTATCGTTCAATAAGCATCACCCAGACACGCAAATCTAAAGTATAAAACAAGATAAATTTGTCAATAAGAATGAAACGAAAGCAAAAGATAAAAATAAAATCAACGGTATCAAATATTTGTAAATATAACATCCCGACCAATTTTGACGAAAATGAATATAATAAGCAGATTGCAAGGGTTGGTGAACACGTGACTAGGCTCACTGCTTGGCCGAGTGTAACCCAATGCCCTGCCTTCTTATGCACAAATGAGATAAATCGAGCTGAACAGTACCTGAAGGTCCAAAGCACGTGACTCGTGGATTAAATAAAAGTTCGATGATGTAAAATTTTTCTGATTCGTTGATTAAGGATACAATCTGCATGATTAGATGGCACTTATGATGACAATTTTTCTCCTGATGGAACTGATAACATGTCAAATATCTATCATTTCAAATTTAAAATTTTCTAAGTAGTCAAATATAACATAATAGTTGAGCAATACTTCCTTGTGCAACTTGCGATCTGCAGATCCCGGTCGATTTCAGGCAAAATAATTTTCAGTTCTCACTTCACGCAGTTCACGGTGTTCATTTTTATTCAATGATAAAAACATTTTTCTAATAAACACTATTTTAAGGACAAGGGCATCGATTCCAAACAAATAGTAAAAATTGAGAAATAAAGATAGAAAAATAGGTTAAACTACCTAAAAACAGGTAAATCAGTCGATAGTCAGCAGCAAAAAATATAAAATAAAAAAATAAAACAAAATTTTCATGCCCGCATTTAATACATAAACCGGAGAAATTTTTAAATTAGAACAGCAAAACAGCTATTCATAAATAATCAAGCAATAAACTTGAATAATTACTTCTCATAAAATTTTAAGCATTTCATCCTAAAATCAATACTTCCAAAATGTACATGTTAATGTTTTTAGAACACTAAATGTGCTTACATTATATTTGTTATAAATTTATATCAACTCATTGTTTATTTTTCACTTTTTATGAGATGTGTCAGAAATATGCAAACGAAGTTTGACAAAGGACACAGACAATATTCACTACAGCACAAACGAAATCAGTGAAAACCTACACGATTTTTTGATCATGAAATAAACTTTTATTTTTAATCCAAAAAAGGCTTAATGATGGAAAATGTTTTGAAAGCATTACTATTAACATTAATAAAATCATTACATTTGGGATCATTTCAAATAAATGTATATACTCTCGCTGTACCACGTCTTATTTAAGAATGAAATAATTTGCAAGAGATAATTTATTCTCTTTCCATTTTCTCATTCATTCGACGGATTATAAAACGTTCAGCAAATTTCAAAAGCAACGTTAACTGTCAATAAATAATCGAAGAAATAAAAAAAAAGGAAGCGCCCAATTATTAGAGTTCAACTTTCGGATATATGAAGGTCAATGCTGGATGGAATCGTTAGTAGCTACTGGACACTTCGCAGGACATTGACCTTCTCCGCCGTGGCCTGCAGGAGAGCCAGTTTGAAGGAAGGAAGCACGCGTTTTCCAGTAGAGGGAAAACTTGCATCAGCGACGAAGCAAGATGAGACAAAAATGAAATGACTGCTGCCGTGTCAAAGCATATAAATCGAGACCGCGCACCTATGACACGCTTCCAGCAAACGGATGGGCTTTTGCAGGTATTTGCTAGTAATGCCGGGTCACCTCTTAGTGCCAGACAACTATGCCAACAACCAGTTTGAAAGGTTTGCTTTTATCACGGCATTGTCGGGTGGAAAAAATGGATAAAACGCTTTCGTTTGAATGTTTGTAGTTATGACAGGAGTATATGTACAAGAAGCAAACAATATGATGATACGTTGACTCAAATTTAACTTTTATCATTATTCAGTTAAGAGTAGTTTTTTAGATTCAAATTTTGGAATTCAGATATTAATGGAAAAAGCTGTAGAAATCCTCTGAAATAAAAGGCTTACTATTATAGTAAAAAACTAGCCAAAAAAAAAAAAGGTTTAACAGAAGACATTTTTTGTATTGAATTTATTAAATTAAAAAATCATAGGGAAATTTAAACGTTAATCAAAAGCGTTTAAAACTTATTTTTCAAAAATTAATGAGATTTGTCAAAAAGTGCAAACATTTTTTGTTATTTACTAAGAAATTTTTTTAAAAAAACAAAATGATAAGCACTCTTCAAAGAATAAATATAAGAATATCATCTAAATCACACGTTAAACATTTATTACGTACAAAAATTATTAATTGTCTATGAACGAGATAGAATTTTTTTTTTACAAATAGAAGCAGTGATTATCAATATTGAGCTTTAGACTCTATAAACACTGTATACTTTATAAAATTAGAAGCATGTGCGCATACTGCACGGTTTTATACAAGAAAAGTATACATCAAAAAAATACTAGAAATGCTTTAACAATCAAGCACCAAATTCCTCTCCCTTAAGATCGTTGCAATTTCAATCTAATTCAAATATTCACAAATTTCCAATTTAAAAAAATGTAAAGCAATGAGAGAAATGGAATGAGAAATATGAGAAAGAAAAATACATAGGAATTCATGATAAATGATTGTATTTTTGAATTAAAAACAGAATGAAAACCAAATAATCAGTTATTATTATCTTTAAAAAATATTTCTGAATTCACTCTATATTTGAATCACCAGTATCATTTATTTAGTTAAAAGAATGCATGGCATTTTGTGACTTCTAAATCTTCACTGAGTAGACAAGCGTTAATAAATCTCACAACAATCGAGGTGAATTTTAAAAACAATTTTTTTTTTTCTTTTAAAATTCTCGTCTCTTCACATAATTTTTATGACATTCAGATAAAAATAAATAGTGAATTCGACAGTTTTTAGTTTTAAAATTTTGTGTATAAAAGTAAATTTTTCTCATACTTTTAAACATTAATAGGAATATCTTTTAGAATACACACTTATTTTTTAAAAGCTTTTAAGTAATATCTCCTCAAATAAAGTGTCAATTCCTTCAAGATGAATCCGTTATTTTGAAAAATATAATACGACTTGGATAGTTAGATTCCAATATAGTTAGTAGACAAGTAATTAATCTTGGTCTTCAGAATGGGTTTTGTTAAATTCTAATATTATTCCTTTCTAGAATTTCTTTGTTCGCATCTGGGCATTAAGGAAAAACTGTAACGTATTTTCTACATAATTAATAAATTTTATAATTCAGTTGGATTTCTGATAAATACTGCTTCCAATTTCAAGAAATAATTTTTCCAGAGTAAAATATTTTAATAAATTACAAAGCTTATTGAAGTTTCAAAGATTATTCATTTAAGACAAAGGTCGGATTTTATTATTAGATTTTCGCTAATAAGTATAGGTTGCGAGCTATTTCATAAAACGAGGTTCAACTACCAACTCCTTAGCTTTTATCATGATTTCCCCCAAAAAAGGCTGAATTTCGTTCTAAACTATTTTTAAGCTCCCAAAATTCTGATTTTGGCCAAAAATATTTTCATGTTTTTTCAATGCCTTTACAAACTGAAAGGAAGGAGGGGGGATCCGTAACACAGGTGTTAATTCCACAAAAATGTACGCGAAATAATATTACAACGGAAATAAAGGCGTATGAAAGGCGTGCATTGTAGCCTAGCCCACGTTTGATATATTGCAACAAACACGCGGCCTTGAAAGAGAACAAAAACCTATGTTTGAGAGAAAGTGGGCGAAACCTTACCATTCGAATTACACCCCACACAAGTTAAAAAGAAAGCACATGGCAGATCATTGATTAACCCACTCTACTTTCCCCACGCAAGATTTACTCGACACTTTCAAAAATTTCTTAAGGTAATCAACCAACTTAAATCGGAACAAATTGTTTTATATCATTTATCTCAGCACACATTCTGTTAGCACTGGAGCAATCAGATTTTGCTCTGCTACAATTTAATGAAGTAGATAAAAAAGCAATATGTTTTGATATTCTCTCAGCTGGTCAATGGCATTTATGAACTAGGTGCACTCACATTATACTGTTTTCAAAGACAGCAAGAATAACAAACACTAGGTATACATCGATTCACTTTTGATTTAATTACGGCTAGTTATTTAGAAGCAACTAACACAGTTATAGTAGATATTCGATAAAATCAGATAACGTAAAGTTTTGGAAGAAATCGGCAACGACTAAGTATTCATCATGCTAATAATGAAAGATGAAGATCTGCTTTTAGACGAAAAATAAATGTAAGAATGGGAAATGCAAATGGAAGAATTTCTTCTCATGATCCCCGTAACAGAAGATAATACCATTTTACATTTTAGACACTTAAATCACCAATTAAAGCAAAAAACTTTTCGAGTTTATATTATCAATCCCTGTTGCGACAAAATAATTTTAGAAGCTTTCAGTTTTCACTAATGTTTCTTTACAAAATATTATACATAGCAAAACAATAATAATAATAATTAAAAGAAGAAAAAAAAGTCTCTTCCCCCCTCCCTCTAACTTATGAATAGTAAGATAATGAATCTAAATGTTTTATTCGTATAACTAAATGAGTTTATGCATTTTTGATACTATGTCTATATAAATATTAACTAAACCACATCCCAGAATGTACGAAGAGGCATACATAAATTATTTTAGAGTCATTCATTTAAAAATCGATTTTCTCGTATATATGACACTAAGACAGACATAGCATAAATTATTAATATTTTAAGCTCTTAAATTCATGAGACTGCAAAATGAATCTCAAAGGGAAGAGATATGTCCACAGGATTGAAGCCTTATAATGTAATGAAATTATAAGACTTCTACTTATGCATCAGTGTTGTTATCGTATATGGTAACTAGATACAAGTAAATATATTTATTACACGAGAATTTAATTTTTTTTAAAAATTAGTTATCAATACGGTCATTTTCAATTCAGTAACAGTATAGCATTCAATAAAATATTTCAAGAAGTAATCGTCAGAATATATCAGTTTAAACAACTGTGTTACTCGACGTAATTTCATCTCTTTAAATCATTTCGAAATATAGCAATAAAAATAAATTATTACATGATGGGTAGATCAATATTTAAAAAAAAAAACAATTTCATCAACAATTTCCAGATAGTTCTTCTTTTCGTCAGAAAAAAACATAAAAGCAACTTATTTTATAGATTGTTCAGTAAAACTTAAAGACTTAAGAGGCATTCCGTATCTATATAAATAAAAATGAATGTTTGTCTTTTATACGTTGCCATACCTTTCATCCGATTGCGATGACACTTTGAATACTTATTACTTGCACTTATTTCTGTTGATGATGGAAAAAAAAAGATGTTCAACACTAAATTCTTGAATAATAAAGTTAAAAAAAATAGAATAAATATAATTTACGCTTCTCCTTTATAATATCACTTAATTTCAATGAATATATTCAATTCCGATACGAAAACAAATATTATTCTATCATTCCTAATTAAACAAGATAATTATTTTAAATTTCAAACGATATTTCCAAAATTATTTCTTCTGCGGCAGGAACGCGCCGGGTACCAGTTAGTAAACATAAATAATAACAAAATGAATTTTAAAACTCAATTTCCATGTCTTAGTCTGCTAAAAATACTCTTGGAATCGCAGTTTCAAAAGCATTGCAAACGTAAGATTCAATCTATTTGAGATAATTATTTTGGACGTATTAAATAGACGACACTATTCGAAAATATGATCAAATGCTTAAGTTTTCGGTTACAATTGAGATATAACTGTATGTACTACAGCAAAGCCAATTGTTGTTTCCTGTAGCACACACACAGCAAACTGAAATTTGACAAGTGACTCATCTATAATAAAAAGCATCGTTATTGACTAGAAAAAATTTTAACTCCTAAAAAAAGTACAATTATAAATCAAAGATGCAATTCAGTTATTTATAAGTGTAATGTACGGTTTTAGCACTTTTAAAACTCAAATAAATAATTAAGATATGACATACAGACAAATTATGAATTTCTATGAATAATTTCTTCAAAATATATCAAACAATTCGAATCAAAATTACATGGTTGAAATCACTATTAATTTGATAAAGTAACATGAAGATACATTTAGCATCTATAAAGCAGGAAAAAAAGTAACAATGATAAAAAAAAAAAAATCTTCAGTTTAAAAGATTTACTTTAAATTATTCGTTGGACTCATTTCCTTCACTTTTGTTCGCCAAAAGTGATGTAACGTGAAGGGGGTGGGGGGAAGGAGGGTTGAAAGACTTTATTAGACATAATACAAGTTATCGGCTTTCAAAAAATAAAATAAGACTTAAATGCTCACCATTTATTACAATTTAAACTAATGTTTGGATTTGATCTCTGTTTCACAGAAAGGATTTGCAAGAAAATTTATATGGATAAACGAGTTATTATAATTAAGTAAATTAACAATAAATTCTATTCCATACGTAAAATAATTTGAAATCCTCGAGAATCTTTATCACAAGGAAAATGTACTTTCCACCATTCACTCCAAACCTCAGTGAAATAAAAACAACAGAGCTGGTACCGTATTTTTCAAATGTCCGTCCCTCACTCATTTATTCTGACTTATAAAACCTCTTTAATGACATACTTTAAAACTGCACTTAACATTACGTTGCCTCCCTCTAACTTTTCAATAATCGAAAACAAACTCTCAAACGCTACTTAAAATTTCCTAAATTTTGAAGTATGGACGGGTAATCTATTCTTGAATTAAAAAAATAAAACAAATAAAATTTTAAGTGCGATATCAAGCATTCCAAAAAATACAGAATTTCAAAATAATTTGACTAAAAAATGAGTATGAACCCAGTTGAAATAAAGATAAACTATTTTAGAGCGAAAGAAATCTGGCAATTATCTGTCTGATACATAATGATAAAAACAGTTAAAATTAAATATATAAAGGTTCCACTAACGACTATAAAATGATTACTGGAAATCGTTTTTTTTTTATCATTCAAAATTTTACAGAAAGAATATAATTTTGTAAAACTAAGGGTATGTAAAAAGCATTCACTAAAACCAACATAATTCTTAAATTTTGAACGTTCTAATCGTGACATGCAGAGATATTTCAGGAAACAATAACGTTAAGAGAAAAATATTTCATTAAAAGGAGTTGTAGCAGAATTCAAAGAAAGATGTCAATAATTTAAATGAAATCCATACCCATTCTCTATTTTCAAATAATTTCATAATTTGAAATTCATTTTTGATTTCAAAGTTTCGCTTAGATATCGACTATTCTTTCTCATAATAAAATTTCAAGTTATTACGAGCAAGACTTCTCAACACTCAAGCAAAACTATTGCTCATAAAATTTTATGATGCTCTCAAATCTTTCATCAAAGAGACTTAAAAAGAAATAAAATAGTTTATTAGTTTACGCTTAGTAAGATTTTTATTACATTTTAAGTCATTATAAAAATTATTTAAAAAATTTCTGGAATAATTTTTAGTGCTAACAATAACGAACTTTAAAAATGAATATTTTAACATTGAGTGCTTGACATTTCTAAATATGTAATAAATTACAGATTTAAAAAAAAACTTCCTCGACTAGCTCATTTTTTAAAATTTATTAATAAAAAGAGCCAGAAAGTGTGGTTATTTTCCTATCAAAAAATTCCACGTATAATAACTTTGATAAATTTGAATTTCTATGAATTTTGAGCTGCCATTATAAGATTATATTTATATATATGCTAAACAGAATCACCTTATTTTCCAACACGATACAAAAACCAAAATAAAAGAGATTCATAGAATGTGTTGAAATGATGAAAAATATCGTTTAAAAGAATGCGTGCAGTGATCGTTTTTCGACCTCCTTGCCACATATTCACATTAATTCATCACAGCTTGATACGAACGTTTAATCCTAACAGTTGCATGATTAACAACACGACAGAGGATCAGTTAGCCTTTTTACACACTAATGAGTGGAATATAAAAACAAATCCACTCGTTAGATCGTATTTTGGAAACTGGTATGATCTCTCAGCATGACTAACAAGAACGCAAAGCAGCATGTGCATTTTAATTAAAAAACATTCGCGTGTTTTTCATAGCGAGGAATAGTTCAAGTTTTTGATTGAAATCCTCGACAGGTAGATTTAAAAAAATAATAATAATTAACATATATCTAGGTCATCATTTTAAAGATGATAAACGGTCTAAGTAATATGTCTATTCTAGGGGGGGGGGGAGAAACATATACAGAGATAGATATTCAATACCCTTACATAACCTTGATAATTCAGTGAAGTTTTATTTAAAGGATTTGCTCATAACCAAAGATCATAATTGTAGAATAGAAGCTATATAAAGGCAATTTTTTTTCGGGAGTTCAATATTGAAGTTCTAGTTAATTCATTAATTGTTCATTATACATATAAAATAATACTATCTTCTTGATCTAAGTGATTTTTAGTACTTTTTTTTGTCTTTGTTTCCTCATTTAATAAAAAATAGTTAATTAGGCTTTTTTGGCGCAAGAGCGAAAAAAATATTTAGAATGGTCTTTAAGCTGATTTGAAAGTACAGGGTGAACAGCTGGTGAATTCGATCTATTCCAAATGAACTGATAAATTTTTGCACAATCTTAACACATGTTTGTAACATACTATTATCATTCTAAACTTCACTATTTTATAAATTTATAATCGCTTATGAATTTTCTACACAAAAACTAAAGTTTAAAATTTTAGTGCATTGATTATACTATTTTTTATTTATCTATAAATAGATAGAGAACTAATGTCACAAATTTGGGGCTTTTTCAACGAATATATACTAATAAATTCAAAATGAGTCACTAACTGCAATAACCAAATTCGGATTTCTTTCGATGTCTGTTTTGAGCAGTTAATTTTACGTCTTTAAATAGACAATTCTTCCAATAAGTAGATTAAGTTATAAAGTGAAAAAGATAAGATACACAGAACAAAGGCTCGATGCAATGGTCACTGAATTCTCATCTTCTGGTCACGGTTAAAAACTACGAGTTGAAGATTCATCTTTGGATTCACACGTTGAAGATTAAATCTGCCCTAGAAATGAATACACCATGTGACGTCCGGTGCGGTTGGTGTTGATAATTGGGGAAACGCTACTGAATGCTTTTTCAGTGGCATTCCCACAATTAGACTTTTAACATTTGTATTCACAGAATCCTATTCAGTTCTATGTATATCGTCTGGGAAATGCCTTTCCGAATTTTCTAGAAAAGTTCTCACTACAATTTCGATTCATTGCATGCATTTTTACAAGGCTTTTTATACAGATCGAATATTAAAAATATACACTCATAATTCTTAATAAATCTTTCACATTTCTATTTAGTTTCTGGTTAGAAAAACACTGAATGTCAAAGAAATTGAAAATGATAGAGCTAATAGTACATTCCTTAATGCGAGATTATTTCTTTCCTAATCTAACAGCTACGAGACAAATAATTGTTACTTCCCAGTTATTAAATTTTCATAATCATGAGGCATTTCCAGATATTTTCAATAAAAACCAAATTTTCTTACAATCTTTCTACAAATCTATTTGTCTCTTATACAAAATTGACAAGAGTCGCTAAGGCATTAAAAAAAATATGTTAACACGGGAAATAATTAAAAAATGAAAGCTTTATAGGTGAAAATATTTTATTTAGTGTTTTTATATATTAATTGCCAGTTTATGAACAGATCCAGTAATTTTAAATCTTGGTCAGATGACAAAGACAAAATTTCTAGGTCATACCAATAGGAGGAGATCTCATCCTAGGATTTAATATGCAGTAAAAGGATCATTGGTGGAATCGGGTTTCGAACTTTGAACCTTATGGCGCCATTTAAACCGTTCCACTAGAATATTTCAGTCCGAAAGCTTTACGCCTCTCATAAAAGTAAAAAAAAAAAAAAATTAAACTATAGTAAATGTAAGTTATGCAAGTCAGGAAATTATATTGAATGAAAATTATTGAATACTATTTAAAATGCTTTCTGTGTTGTTTAAAAAAACGCCTTGCAAGAGATTGTACGAAAGTAAACACTTTGTCGGCTAAGAAACGACCTTCAGCATGACACAGAAGATTTCTGACTGACAAATAAGTAAATATCTGAGTTTCGAAAAATAAGTTTTTGGGATTTTCACTACTCATAACCGCTTACAATTAAGAATACAATGTGAAAGAATATGAAAATCGCCAATAATTGAACATTCGGAACACAAACTAAATATAGACTCGTTCTATTGTAAATACTCCTAAATATTTATATCTTTACGAAACTACAACTATTAAACTCGTTATCTTCAAGGACTTCCAAGAATTATGGAAGCGAAATTCAGGATTTTGATGCTGTCGCCATTCAATTCCACCAACCATTCCAAATAGTAAAAAGTGCTGTCTTGAGGAAACAAAAGGACACTAATCAAAATGAAACAACCTGATGAGTCGTAAAATAGAGCTGGGGAGGGGAAAGGTAGTTCATTAAAATAAATAAAATGAAAGGTGAAGAGAAACCTCTCAAGTTATGAAGTTATCGAACCGATTCGAAGTTCTACTAATTCTACCTTTATCAGGTAGTAAAATGAATGGTTAGAAAAGTCTGTAAGCATTTGGTTAATAGACCATTTCTGTTTGCAGCAAATAAACACGGAGATTTTTACCTAAACTAGATACTAAGTGTTTTCCATTGTAGGTTGAGTTCATTTTCAGATTTAACAAAAAAAAAAAAAAAATGCCATTTGAATATTGATTAGATTTTTGGAGAAATTTTTTATAACTTATCTATAAGATTTCAAATTTAATAAGTCTTTTCTGCGAATATACGGGGGTGAAAAATAGTTGCAATTAATAATCGTTCAATTATGTTTATCCTATCATATACAAATTTAAATAAATGACATCTGTTATGCCGAATATTAAAAAAATAAATGAATAAACCTGCTTGCTCTGAATTCTTTAAATAATTACAAGCTTAATTTAATAACAGAGACAATATCAACAATTTTCCCAGATAAATTATTTAATTCAAAAATCTATACAATGTTGAGCAGTTTTTTTTTTTTTTAATCAAGTCTATTCCTTTTTTACACTCATAACAAAATTTTCAAAGAATTGCAATCATTATTCAGAATAATCTCATATCATAATATGCAGAGGAAGAAGATTTCGAAAGGAATTTGTTTAAAACAATTTTGTTAAACAAGAACTTCAGAAAAAATGTTAACAGTCTCAGAAATTCAAGTGCAGCTGTCAAATTGAACGAGAAGAGATAAACAAGGGCGAAATAATTACTAACAAAAATAATATAATATAGTGAAATAATGATGATTTCTGTTATTAGCTGCTGTTATAAATATTGCTTTCAGTAAAGCAAATTCAGTTTTAGTACAATGAACAAACCATAAAATTTTCATTTACAGTCCAAGAAAAGTCCCTATTAGGGGAAAATAAAAGACGAATATAAATATATGTATAAAAAAAAGACAGTTTATCATACGGGCGTCTTGAGCCGTAAACCACACTTGATATTACTTTAAGAATGTCTCAATTTCCTGTACATATTTTATTTTAATTTTGAGCCAAAAAGATTTAGCCATAATTTTTAAATATATTAAAAGTAAAAATATTAGGATTTGCAACTAGATTGCTATCGATTTTGTAATGTTCCATAAACAAGTATATTAGTTCAAAAATATTAACACAGAGATAATCCTAAACTATACTTATTATAGAAGTTACCAATATTACCTACCAATAATAAAACAGGTAATTGTACGTTTATCACGCAATGCATTAGATTTCAACAGTGCAGAATACTATAAACTGATTATTAATTAGGTATTTTCGTTGGCGCATTGGCATAAGGCTTTGATGGGTGCTAAATTACTCTGGGTTAGATCGATTGTATTTGTTTCGATGTCCTTGAGGGTAAAGAGGCAAATGACATTGATACAGATATTACCTCAAAATTCTAAAATATTAATTGCAAAATTACTGTTTCATGGAGCTTCAAAAAATACAATGATGAATCAAGGACATGTAGCTGAATTACGCTTAAGTCATATATTTCTTAAGAAAATCAGATGACTTAAGTTAATTTAATTTTTTTAATGGCGTAAGGGCTACTTTTAGCCATGTGAAAGAGGATACAGGCGAAAGAAAAAAGTAGTTACTTAGGAGAAAAAATGTGAAAACGGCATTTTGGAAAGCAATTTTATAAGAAAATAATTTAATTTTCTAATTACCATATGGCTGAAAGATAAAATACAATACAGAAGTTTTTAAAAAATTTCTAAGAATTATTCTTCATTTTTTGACTGCTTTGTACAAGGCAATTTTGACTGAAAAAGCTACACAATTTCCGCCGGTAAGTAATGATTTCCGTTATTTCTTTCCGCAGTTTCCGTTTTGGTAGTTTTGATAACACAGTGAATACACAGTATTCAAATATCTAAAAACACAAAATTTTTAAGTTTTACATTATTTTCAAATAGATCCATCGAATCGTTTTTCAGTATTTCATATGAACTACAACTTTTAAACACACTTTCAGAAGATCATTTTCAGAAAAAATTAAATATACTTAATTCTTCTTTTTTTATATACTTATTACTGATCTAAAGTAAACAATTTGTTTTATAAAAAATTCATTAATTAAAAACATAAAAATGAGCTTCCACAATATCTATACACTGAACATGTCTAACATTAAACAATTTAGGCATGCCAACCAATTAAGAATGAGTTATTCTAGAAACTCCAAATAATATTTTAAACATCAGTAAATAGAGACAAAAAGGTTTCATTAACCAAATTTGTACAAAGAATTTCATGCTTAAAAATAATAATTATCATAATTCTGACATATTTGGAGGAAGTAGTTGCCATAATATATACCTTTCATTAAATCCAAATTCAGCTTTTTTAGAAATACAAATTAAAGCTAGAAGTTATTCTTGTCAGTTTTTTATAAACTTAAAATATTACTAACTGTATTAAGTTTAAGGAAATAGATACTTTTAATATAATGAAAGCAATACTTAACTCAATAATTTTACTTCTTTTTCCAGAGTTTTTAAAATTTTGGCACTTTAATGAAAATTTTATCAATTTTTTAAAGATTAATTTCATATATCTGCTTTTATTTTATTTTTACAGCTTACTTTGAATAAAGTAAAAATAAATATTAAACTTGTATCTAAAAACTAAATTATTTTAAAGTAAATTAACAAAGATATTTTGAACAAAACAAGGAATTACTTTGGAATATCTTTAATAATAATGTTTCATGTTTACTTTTTTAAAAAAATATAAGAGTTTTTGGTTACAAATTTAGAATATAACAAACCATTCATTATTATATTATTGAACATTTCAGAATTTTAAAGGTTAAAAAGGTACATTAGGAACTGTGCTTTTAATGAGTTTTAAGAATTTAAGTGGCATAATTCATACAACAACATTACAAAGATAGGGCATAATATTAAGTAAATTTAAGCCTTTTTGTCATAAAATATAACATTTTTTTATAACTATCATATGAATCAAATCAGTTTATGATATGAATGCATCTTAAAAACTGTTTCTAATGAATAAGTTTTTAAAATGAATTTATTTAAAACAATAGTTAATCATACTAATTTGTTTAAAAGTCGTAAAGATGATTATCAAAATTTTAATTCATTAAAGTAGAGGAAATTCTTTAGTTTTTACAGATAAAGACAGATGCACATTAAAGAAATCATTTTTCCTATAAAATTTTATTCTTCATTTTTCAGGCCTATTTTTAATAGCTTGAAAATTGTTAATATTGCATAATATAATTATAAAGAAACAAAAGCTGTATGAACTGCTGAAAAAAAAACTTTTCATATCTATAAAGTTGTTGAATGGACATGTTTTTAAAGCATGATTACATATATGTATATAAAGAAAAAGAAAGAATATTGAATAGCAATTGATTCCTGTAAAATGGCAACAAAAAATGTATGCCAACTAATTAACTTGAAATTAAAAATGACATTTTAAGAGGAATATATTATCAGATATCTTATAATCAAGAAATTAATGGAATTCCCATTTCCTAATAAACAACATATATATTACATCTAACTAATTTTTAACTATTAAATAATATTATTCTAAAAATCTAATTTATTAATAAGCTTTTTTTTATTTTTTATATATAGTACATATTTTCTAGTTTGAGAAAAATGATAGAATAATTAATTTTTATTAAAATAATACTCCAGCCTGGGTTAGATTCTAAATAATTCTTTTTAAATATATTTTCTCATGAAAAATTTACCTTGGATTAAATTACAATTCTAGAAAGCAAATAAAATTAATGAGATTAATTAAATAGCATAAATAATGTAACAAGAAAAAATATATTAAAAACATATGCATAATAAATACAAATAAATTTAATTATTTTCCATATTATATAACACATAAGTATATCTTTCATGTCCGTGCTGTATTAGTTGAAAATTTAAAGAGAAGGAAAAAAAAAAAGCCAAATTATAAAAAAGTACAACTTTGGAGCACGAATATTTACACACAGCATATTAAATCAATTCGAATATAATTCTATATTTTGTAGTATTCCGCTTGCTTGCATATTTCCATACCTACATTCCAAACATGTTTAGTTAAAATATAAAAATACCGATGGAAAATCACTACAGACCTAAGGCATTTAAAAATAATAATACGTTATAACAAATATAAGATACCAAGTTTTGTCATGTTTGTCATAGAATGCCGGCAACATCTCCCCAAAAAACACGTATACACATTTACAGAATTGACAGAGAACTGCAACGTCAACTTACCGGTGTGTTCTTTTAATTCAATAAACTAAAACTCCGATCACATCGTAAAACAGAGAACCAAGATATGACTACGATCTTGAAATTTTACTTTGACAGTAGGCATCCATAACCGAAAGAAAACAAACGACAACAATAAATTCAAATATCGACACACAAATAAAATGTCCAGATTACACCTACAGCAGTCAGTAAGTTTTTCCTGGCGACCAGGTGCGTCTGTACCTGTCAGATAGATTTCATTCATCGAATCAGGTCGATCGTACAACACAAAGAAGTTTTCAACGTATACGTACGCCTTCAACAGGTGGCTTAAGAGGGCGCTGTTGCATGGCGGAGAGTGTAAAACTATCGAAGATTTTAAAAACTAACGAAAAAATAGGACTCTTTCAGTTTATGTATTTTTTAAATATTCAGTTGAAAGAAATATATTTAAGTCAGTTTATTTACGAAACTCATGACATTCTTTAAAAAAAAACGGCAGAAATCATTCGTCCTGTGGCGAGTCATAACCACATTAGCGTTCAATTTTTCCTTGTGTTCTCACTTTAAAACTCTTAAAGGACATTAAAGACAAGTCTATAAATTTTTTTTACCATAAGTAAGCAGTAATTGGAATTTTCGAATATTAAAGAAATTAATATTGCTACTTTAATTATAAAATACATTACAGTTTCATATATGATACAAAATGATTGAACATGGTATCATTCAATCTTTACGAAGATATTGCGAGAAAAAAATATATAGATTGTTGATTTTAACAAACCTCCCGAGTCGTATTATTTAACAAATTTTTGTTATTTTGAGAAGGATTATTCTAAATTTATAAAAACAATTTCTAAGTTTTCAAGGAATTCATTTTTTCTCGCTTTTTTTTTAAAAAAAAAGAGAAGATATTCAAAATAAAAGTGATAAACAAACACCGATGATTTATTTAATAATTATTGTTTAAATTGCAAATAATAAATTAATGGTTTTAATTATGATGGATAATCAATAAACTTTGGGCTTTCTATCTCTATTTTCTTTGAATTTCACTCCGATTGAGTATATTTTCTTTTGTCACATTCCTGTGACTGTAAAATTGTTTGAAAGGGAGAGAGAAAAAAAATCCTCATATACTGGATAGTATGTTATTGAAGAAAAAATTAATGTCGTTCCAAATTCTACAATCTATTTATTTGAAACAAAATTTAATTTAAAAAAAAGAAAGAAATTTAAAATAAAGAATTATTTTTAAAATTCGTTGAAACTTTAAAAAACTAAATGAAACAAATTACTTTAATTACTGCAGATGTTTTCCCCCTTGCTTCTTTCAGTTCTACATTTTTAACGATATAATTCACCATAGAATAAAGAGGGGGAAAAAAAGAAGATAAAAAGCAGATAAACATAGATTACTGCCCCAATATTCAGATTCTAGTTTGTTGATTATAATGAAAAATTCTGGTAAAAATTTGGTCTTCACAGAAAGATGTCGAATACATTCCTTTTTTCATAAATTCTAGATATTAGTAGAATGTAGCTTTTAATTAATTAACTAAAAAATTACAAATATTTTAATCTTATATTTTTTAATACTTATAAAAAGAATTGAGAATTAAAATTGTGTTATACTATATAAAGCTGTGTATACACTTTTATGTATGATATTGTGTATATACTGTTATGTATAATACTGTGTATATACTGTAACACAATATAATACTGCATTAACTATATTATATTAAGTGAGACTTTAGTATTATACTCATTCAATAAATTATCCTTATTTTTTAAAATGAGTTTAAAATAGTAGATTTTTAAATCAAATTCTTCAGCATAACTACTTAGATTTCAATTTCAACTATTATTCTCTTTTATTCTTTTTAAGCTTAAACATTCACCCTACTAACACAAGCTATTGTGATATATCTCCGTGATGTTCAATATTTTGAATGCAGAATAATATCGTGAAGGTAACGTAGCAATGCTCTTAGACATTTTGTGCTAATTGGTCGTTTATGCTTTTTATTAAAAATTTTCAATGTTGCTGAAAACGTGGCTCTTAGAGAAGATATTTACATGCTATATTTAAGACTATTTTAACTATATAAATAGTACTACTGAAAAAGTAGCTTTTTATGAAATTAATTAAGAATTTAGTTAACATATCTATAAAATGCATTAAAGAATATGATTTCAATGCTGATAGATAAACCCAGCCTCATTGTTCAATTTCTAATGTAAATTAAAGTAGCAGTTTTTTATTACAACATTTTTCCCCTTTTCAAAATAAGTATTTAATGATGACTGTAATTCATAAACTCAAGAGACAAGTAGAGGAAAAAATACAGGAAAAAAAAAACTTTATCTTTAGCTGTGGCATATTTCAGCATATCGTGGCTCCTGGCAATGCACATTATGAGATCCTTTTTTTTTTTTAAATAATTGATAAATTTGATTTCATATTTCAATATATTTTGAGCTTAGTCACCATATTAATGTTTTATTTTAGTAACTTTGAGTTATTTTGTTTTTGTAATTTATGTTTTTATTGCATTTATGCTTATAAAAATCGTATGCTTTCATTCATTAATTTTTTAATTCTATATCATGGGGGGAAGGGAAATACACTAAAATAATTAATTTCTTGAAAAAACAATCTTAATTAATTGTTAAATTTTGCTTACTAGTAAATAAAGTCATTTGATTATTATAAGAAATTTTAGGGAACTGATAAACAAATATAATACTAAAAATTAATATTTCAGTATTATATTATGACTTGTTAAATGTAATATCACGTTAAATGAATAGTCAGTATTCCAACATAGTTTAAATAAGTAATTAATTTTACCTTAATTTACTTTATAATGATTTAAATAATTCACTGTAAAAGCAAAGTATAGTTCTTAATATTTTATAACTTTTTATCATAGAAACATCATTTCATAAATTTATTTATTTGATAACTTGGCTAATAAATTTTTTAAATCAAACTGCTTGCTGATGCTTTCTGTTCGGCAGCTGTAGGCAGCTGCCTAATTGACCATTGCCCTTTAGCCTCTTTCTTCAGATATTTAAACATTTATGACTAAAATTAATCGATTAAGTCAAATTCCTTTTATTCATTTTAATAAAATTGAGTGAAAAATTGTTTGTGTAGGGCTCTTTTTGTAACTTTTTTATTAAAATTTTCATTCATAATTTACTTTCAAATTTAGAAGTCGAGATAATATTATCTATTTAGTAAAATTCTGCTTCAGAAATATCTTTAAAAGAGGTACTAAGAAGTAAAAGTTTAAGAACTCTTCAAATGTTTCATATTACACCCGGAAAAGCATCTAAAGATTCTCTACATATTATAAGGACTACTTTGAAAGAGGGTTATTGCATTTTAAAAAAATTTGGTAATCTCTGAAGAGTGTTATTAAAGAAGTTCGGAACTTTGTAGGGATCGATTCACCGAAACAAATCTAATATATAATAATGAGCTTATATACACGCCTTAACTGGAATAAAATGAAAACGTCAACCAAGAATCATACAAAAAAAATCCATAAAACTTTTACAATATTTTTTGTTGTATCGCACTTATATTATGATTCTATATTTTTATTATTATTACGATTATTATGACATTTTTAAAGATGTTATTTTTTCAAAAAAATTTTGTCTGTCCTTATAATTTTGATACTCGCTACATTACGAGAATTTTGTAGCGATCAAATGCAACTGTTTTTTCGTTTTAACTCATTAATATTGTCTTAGAAAAAAAATTATGTTTGTATTGGATTCCTTGTATCTGAAATATTTTTACAATTGATTATCAGAATTTTGTATTGCACATACTTAATTTAAATTCAGTTTTAATTTCTAATACACGAGAAATGTTGAATTCTTTAAATTTCAGATCTTCCCATTAGTAATCTTAGGCATATTTTGAGAATAAAACAAGTGGATAAGATGGAAGAAGCCATGTGAGTTTCATATGCCATCTCATTAAAGATAAAATATTCAAAATTTAGTTTAATTAAACACTTACTTTCATTTATTAGGAACCTCCCTGTTTTATGCTGAAAATTGCTATCAAATAATTTTAATTTACTTAAAACTGAGTGATAGCATATTTTTCAGTGAATCTTCTTCCTTTAATAGTCAGCAATAAGTTATGTTTACTCTTTTCAGTTGCCCCGAATTTTCTTTGTTTAGAGTATTTTTCCTCAATATTTTCACAAATTAATTAGCTCGAAGCTATGTCATATAAAAAGGTTAAATTTATATTAAAAATAACATAAATTAGGTATTAAACATGTTTTGAAGCTATAAAATACTTCCTCATGTCAAGCGATAAAAAAGGATCTAATAGAATGTTAATGCATAATTTAAATTTGCATGTGATCTCTTAAAACCATTCTTAAGATCTTGATATTCAGTTTTCATATCATATAAAATGTTGATATTCAGTTTTCTAACTCAGTCAATTTTAATCATAGAAGAACTGAAGCTTTGTATTGTATCAAAGATATTTAAATAAATATGATTAATAGGAGAAAAGAATTGGGTAAAACTTCTTACTAATTAATTTTATCAGCTTTGTATTTATTGATTGCAAAAACATAATTTTTTTTTTCTTTTTCATGTTGAGCGTTTTCCTGAATGAAAATATACGCTTGTCTTCAATGTCTGGTTTTAAATTAGTTGATGGACCCCGATTAAAGTCATTGGTTTGAAATGACTATTTTTAAAACTGGTTATATAATTGAAAAGCAATAATTTTGAGCTTCAGCTTATATTTCAGCCAGAAGATACGACTTCAGAAAAACATCGCTACAAGTTTTTTTTCACCGAATTGGAAATTATTGCATGTTTGGATTAAAGAGGATGTGGTTAGTTCTCATCAAGGATCTGAACTGGAAGAAGGCTTTAAACAAGAGAAATTAATTATTTTATAAAGATCTATCGGCGATTCAATTTTTAGCGTGTAAACTTCTTTAGTAATAAGAAGGTGGTTTTTTAAAAATCTCACTTTTGAATGTCATAACTTGATACTGATGATAATTATTTAGGATAGAAGATTTAATTTATTTAAAAAAATATGATACGTATTGTAAATCGTTGATAATATGATATAAATTATTAAAGAACAGAAAATTCGTTTTATATAGGAAAAAAAGGTCAATTGAACTTAAAAAATAATGGAGAATATGATACGTTCTCAGTTAATATGCAAATCAAGATTCATTTAAAATTAAAACTGATGAAACAACTGTATTGTTAGAATTTTTTTAAAAAAATCGGTTATTTACACAAATTTGAAAGATAGATGATGGTGAGTAACTGATATCCAAGCATCAGTTAGTTTCAAATTTCACATAGTTGTAAATCAAAATTCAAAACAATGTGACAATTCCCATAAATGCCATAGTTTAATTGAAACTTTTTATCAACAAGATCAGTTTATGTAATTTCAGTTTTCAAAGGCTGCAAACAAGCTAAAAGTATAACGCGTTTAACATGCTATGAATGAGAATTTTTAATCACATTGTGTCATCATCCTAATAATTTCAAAAATTCTAATTGTTTAGAAGTTTTCATCATTGCATTTGTGGCTTTGATCATTTAAGCATATTATGGAAAATGCATGCTTTTTAATGGAAATTGCTTCAGATCGGAACAGATAACAAATGTTTTTTTAAGCAGAAAAATATTGCTGTAACCCTTCTCAAAAATATACTTTAGGATGTGAACAATTTTCTTCAAAGAGTAATAAAAACATACTTTAAAAAAAATTTAGTTTAGTATTTCCCTTTCAAGTAATTTAAAAATACATTGTAAGTCTTAAAACAATTGCAATCTAATGAAGTATGTGTGAAACAACAAAACTGGTAGAAACTTCGCACGAATGCTGTATCTTTTTGTTTTACTGAGTGATTTTTATTTTAACTAGGGAATTTAAAATTCGGTTTTTATTTTTGAATATCTTTTTCTTGGACAGAACACATCGACATTTGAAATTATATCATTTTAAAGTGAGTTATTGAATTTTATTTTCAATTTAAGAACAAAGATAAATTTATGTATTCGCTGCTAAAAGATGTGAATTTCAGACACGCAAGTTTATTCGATATAAAATACTTTGTTTCATTATATTTTCTCCATTTCAACTTATATTGTTTCAATGCTGCATATACTAATGCAAACTAAGTTTAAAATGTTATCAAAATTAACTGATTAAAATTATGTTGTTGTATTCGATTATAGTTAAAGTAAGCCATTAACTCTTGTTCATTTAAAAAAATTTCACATTGATATTTCACAGTTCTCATTATAAATAAAAATTTTTTAGGTAAATGATTAAAAGGATGGATATGATTGCTTGTTATAGTATTCATTGCGATGAATGTTTGACTATCGTCGGTATTGGAATCGATCTGAGACAGATATAAATATATCATATATCATCATATTGCTACACCATCTGCCCTATGTCTGTAAGCAAAAGGTTGTTAGGGAAATTTGCAATACGTTCAAAAATTATTTTTCTAGTTATGAATCAAGTTTGCAGTATTTTTTTCCTAAATTATTATAAGTATTAATTTTATACACCAACGAATTCTAAGTGATTAGCAGCTTTGGTTGCAGAAGCAGCCCTCGCAGTTTAGAGCCATGTCTAGACAGCAGGTACTTGGATTAACTTTACAAACTCAAGAATTACACTTAATGCGTACCTGCTCGGATGTCGCCATTTCTCCATGGGTAAAATTAAACCTACCACATGCTCCCCGTGCGTCATTATCTCTTTTAAGAAGGATCTTTATTGGTATCACATTTTGAACTCACGATCTTCAAATTGCGGAAACGAAACTGCCATAAAATTACAAGTTTTTTTTAAATAGGCGTGAAGCTTTGATAGGCTCTTATCTCAGATGATATCTTAGTCATTCAAGATGTCTTTGATCAGAAGAAAATATCTTATTCTACACTTACTACAAGAAAGCCTCTAGAGTATTCTAAAAATGCTTTATCATGTCTTTTCCTTGGGAAAGCTCTTGGTTATTGCAAAGATTCAACAAAATAGAATTGTCATTTACCTTTGGAATCGACAGCAGACTAATTACATGACATAAGATGAACTAATCTAGCCGTTTACATTAAGCCAATTATTTCGTGTAATAGAAGCCCATGCCTGTCACAACAAGATCTCGTGCCAACCACTAAACAGATAATTAATATTTACCTCAGTTCCGACGAGCAGTTCCATATGAATCATCTTCGGTGTTCACGGTCATTTCGCTGCATGCTTCTTGCTCTCTCCATGATAAATTTACAATGATTTGCAAATTAACGGGGAAAACAACAATTTTCTTGCGTATAATTTATTTAATATTAGATATATGGCATATTAATTTCATTAAAAATATATGCTTCTTTAATGACACCCTGTACACATTTTGACTTGGAGTCTACTATTTTGGAACATAATTTTTTGGCTGTAACGAAACCGTATTTTTGAGATATTCTCAGTGAACAGTACATGACATCTTTTCGCAATTCTTCAGAAATTTTTGAGAGAATTTGCATTTGGAGAATTATCAGAGCAATGTGAAATTATTTTATTTTATTTTTTGACTCTTTTTTTATCGGCTTAGAATTATGACATGGAGCAAGATAGCGTTCAAATGCATCAATATCGCCAGGGAACATTTACATAAATGGAATAATTTTGTCTTCCAGAATTGAAATGCATTTTTTTGGAGTACACCATTCCCTCAAATTGTACTAAGCTGCATAGTCCATTATATGTAAAATAATTTCAAAACACCTGGTTTGAGAGAGTTTAACTGCTTGATTAAGATATCATTCAATAATTAGTTCTCCAGCACTTCGTCTGAGGTTGGAAGTTGCTCGATAGCCTTGCAAAAAAAAAACAAAAAAAAAAAATGCTTTTCGTCGCTGAAAGCAATTTTATTTCAGTCTTGTGTTGCCCAAGATTTCCTTGCCGAATACAAACGTTTCCTTTTCATTGCAAATGTTTATCACTGTTTCTGAATTAGTCTTATCCATCTGTTTGCTTCAATAGGATTTCATCGTACTTTCAATGAATCAATGTTTACACCAGCTGCCAATAATTTTCTCTAAGAATCTGTACTTGTCTTGTATTTTATTATTTTGTGCAAGGAATTTGTCTGACCGAGGTACTGTCATACGTTTGCGACTGCATTTATGCATCCTTATGTAAATAGTGTCGAAATTTCTTTTGTTGATTAATAATCACTTTCCAACTGCAACTGCTCCAGCATTATCCCTCATAGTCAAAGAGGTAAGTCATATCACTGACTTTCCGACCCACCCGAAGGCACACGGATGAAGAAAACTGAATGACCGAACCGCCGCAACAGAAACACTGGAAGGAACTGAGGTTGAGTTCCTAAGGATCATCATCTGCCACGGTACAATCCTTCCCAAAGGATGTACGTTCCGCCATCGGAAGGAGGAGCCAGATTTCTCACCTATTTGTGCGCCCACCAAGGTGGCGAGATTCAGCCACCATACCAGAAGCATCTCATCCTCTTTACGAAATGCCCCCCCCCTGGGGGATAGTCAAAGCGGTATGCTAACATAGGGTAACATATATAATCCCATTCCTGGGAATAACAAGTGAATTTTTTCATGCACGTGAGGCCAAGCAACGAATGCAATCATTTCAAACATCCTAACTGGCCCGAAAATGCTCTACATATGATGATCACATGTGATTAGATTAGTCAAGGTCAAATTCTCTACGTAATAAAATACATTTGAAGCTGGTCTCCGGTGAGAAATCTCAGTGAAAGAACGAATTTCATTAAAAAAGCTTTCCTCAATAAATTTGCATAGTACAGTAGGAATTTTAATGCTCCAAGTAATAATACAGAACTCCCTTTCATTTGTGAGGGCTTTTTTGTTTCAGTAACTTTATATAGATATATATGTTTTTATTTATTAATTTATATATATATATATAGCACATAAAAAATATTTTACAGAATTACTTCGAAATAGAAAGGAATAATCAATATTCCAATGAATACTTAATATACTAATGTCCTATAATTAATTACGTAAGGATCCCGCTCCTCGACTCTCAACGAGGAAGGTTTCAAACCGGTCCGGAGGAAGGTCACGTGCTGTCCGAGGGGGTGAGACGCTAAAAGGGACCGAAGGAGAATGACGAAGGTGGAGATAAGGACGAGAGAGGTCGTCGAAGGTCGTGTCTTTCGCCAGGGGTGGACTTGATGTATCCGAATGTCTTTTATGTATATATTCTGTAAATATTGAACTAATATAATAATCAAGAATATGATTTGTTCGTGTACTCATTTCTATACAAAGTATACTATGGGAATAGACGAATAACAAGATTAGAGTGGATTTAAAAATTGCCTCAAGATAAATGGATTAAACCACCACCAGCCATCCTGAAGGTAAAGCTAAGAATACATGATATATGTGGAGAGGAAGGAGGAACTTTACTATTAGTTATACTTTAATTTATTTAATAATTCAATGCGAACACATTTTATTTCTAATATATCAGCAACTCATAAAATTTGTATTTTTTATAAATTTATTTATTTGTTGATTTGGCAAATAGCATTTTTGTATCCACTCTTTCAGCTAAAAAAACATATTGGAAAAAATATGCTTCTTGTTTTGCAGAAATTCTCCCTGAATGCTGTGAAATGTTTGAGCCGACGAATTTGGGATGTATAACAGCATAGGCTGTTATCTTCTGTTCTCTGAGCAATTCTATTTGCATATCAAATTTTGCAAACGAATGAGCAAAATAATAATAATAAATAAATAAATAAAAGATAAGACAATAGTGTACAGTTGTCACGACAATGTTATCTCAAATGTTGGCGTTAGAAAAGTTGAGGGATAATGATAGAGAAAAAAAAAAGCAACGACAATGATAGATATAATCCCAACCAGAACCCCTATACTCAACATTAAACTTACATTAATAAAAATTTTACAGTTCTCTTTCATGAAAATATGAAGGAAATAATGCGAATGAGATGTGAAATGAAGGGACGTTTATTTACATGATGACAGTAGAAGTGCAAATCGATAGAATGATTTTAACAAAAATTCAAATAAAACATTTGAATTAACGAAGCAGTGGTCAAAAGAAAATCATGTTAAATGGAATGAGGCAAAGTGGCTTTGAGATGAAATATGCACTTGATTGTTGAATAAAGATAATGATGCCATCCTGTATGATTAGTAAATAGGATCTGACTGACAATTGAATTATTTGAATGATATGTGCTAACAATGACGAGTTTTCTTTTGAGAAAAGAGTGGTGAAATCCTAGAGTGTTTGGACTCTGATGTCTGAGCGGACAAAAATCATTCTGATGAACCATGGGGTGCTAGGACTATCTTTTATATTACGTTTCATTAGAGTTGATTTGTCTTTTTATTAATGTGTATAAGGAGACCTGAAACTGCAATCGCGCATTCTATTAGCAGAAGATATTGTGTGATATCAAGTTGTTATTAGACATTTTGAAACCTGGGCAATATCCTGAAGATATGGAAACAATATTTCCAGGTGCTATTTTGTTCTAATAGGATGTATTAAGATTTATCTAAAAAACTCTTTTAAAAAAATGATTTTATTATTAAAAGCAGGTTTCGAGTATTTTCTAAAAAGAGGGAAGTACATGTAGATCTTAGCCAGAAATTTGCCCTTTATAGTGGATTTGATGGTGAAATGCAAGCATGTTATCCCCAATTGCACTAAAAAGCTGTGAATGCCAAGAAATACCAAATACCGTACAAAAATATTATCCAAAAGCTCTAAAATGTTTAAAAACGTTGACACAGTAAAATTCTAAAATAAAATAATCGGTTTTGGCTTAATTACTCATATAGTTTGAGATTTTATTCCAAAAATTAACTGGAACAATACTTCATTAAAAGCTGAATGCTCTGTAGTATTGAAACATATTTTGAAAACTATGTTGACATTTTTTTTTTACCAAACATAATTTTGTAAAAAATTGTATTATAAATTCTACTGTTATCAGTATTAAGATGATAGTATTGCAAATTATGTATTTAACAATACGATATAACAGTTAATTATTCATCTTAATATGTTTTACCCGAAATGATCACACAACCTGGGTATAGTATTCGAGATACAGTACTTTTATATCTTGTTTACTATTCGTTGGAATTGCTTTAAAAACATCTCCTCTTAATAAGATGTCCTAGACTAACCCTTATTTATTTAAAGTAAAATAGAATAATGGTAGAAGGTTGAGGAAATTAAAAAAAAGAAGTTAAAATAAACATAATTAATTATGTATTGATACACAAATATTTTGTTTTTGAAAAATTCTGCATCCAAATACTGATATAAATAGAATATGCTGAATCTAATATATTTAAGCTAACTACCTAGGCATTTGTGAACCAGCCTTGTTTTACAGAGAATTTTATTTTGGCTTTTTCTTAGTAAAATTTTTATTTTTCTGAAGTAAAAAAGCGGTAAAGAATTTTGAAAGAAAAAAAAATGATTGATACATATATTTAAAAGCTATTACTTTGAATTTAACATTCATAATTTATAATAAAAGCAAATTTTAGTAAGAGGGAAATCTCTTCCTCTTTGGCATCAAATCATGTTCTTATTTAGGAACTACCGAAAAATGTTTAAATAACATGACTATCAAAAATTAGATTTACCTTTGCAAGATATTCCTGCCAAACTGGACACCTAAATTTTAAGGTTTCACTGACCCAACAGCTGAAACGTCGCTTGCAAGCCCAGAGGTCCAGGCATTAATTTACAAGGGATGTAAAAAAGAGAAATATAGAAATTGTAAATTAAAATATAATCAAGCAATGCTTTAAAAATTATTAATAACTTTTTCACACTCGAATTGGCAATGAGAATTGATTTTGAGAATGCAAAAAGGATATTAAAGATGAAAATCTTTGTAAATAAAAATGACAGTCAAGAATGTGCTTCGTAAGCATTAAAATATATCCTAGCTTTCAGTTTTTTAATATAAAATATATATCAAAGTAGTATGAAGTAACTTTATTGAAGTTTCACACGAAAGTTACTTGGATTTTTATCAAAAGCTTAGAATGTCAAAGATCTTATCATATAACTTATGCTGTACATTTGCTTAGAAACAGTTTAGTAACTTTTTACACGGCAGTATATACTCAATATTCTACCGGAAAATTCATAATTTTTATTCATTAGGGAAATCCTTGTATCTTTGTTACGCTTGTAATGATTCAGCTTCTCCCCGACCTGGCCATTGTGGTTTCTTTTTCACACGCTCCATAATTGACATTTCCAGACTCGTCTCTTCAATGGCGACGTTTTATGGTAGTGTAATTGCTTACAGATGAACATGTGGAGAACTCTCCTTCCAAGAACGGACATCTGACCCTTTAGAGGGAGTCCAGATAAAGGACCACCCGTGCATTAATCGTGTCTGCAACACAGATGTGTAGCCTGCATTCTTTCCATTGTACTGCTGAAAACGGTCAATCCTGCAGTTGACTGCAGACCAGCCCAGATAAGAGACCACCCAGAGGCTAATAGTATGTATAGTAATGTCCGACATAGATGTATAACCAGCATTCTTTCCATTGTGGACCACGAACATTCTTGTGGTCAACTGCAGACCAGTGGAGTTTTTGCTGAACGCCGATTGGAGAATCGGGAGCCCAAATGCTCCAATGTGGATGAGAGGTGGAGTCGAAAGAAGAGAGAAAAGGCGATGTTTTGGAGAGAGAAGGGGAGACGAGGAGTTTTGAGGAAGGAGGTCCGGAGGAGAGATCGGTGAAAGCAGAGCGTTCAAGAGAAAATTCCACCCGAGGAATTCGGTGGATTCCTGGAGCTAACGCCGGTACCAGCGTGAGATTTTGACGGCCGATTAACTGTTCTCGTGATTTTCTCCAAAATATTTCGTGGAACTATTCTTGTGATGTTGTACATAGAACCTTTCACTTAACCTAGATGATAAAGAGTATTTTTTCTGCAAATTAAAGCTGTAAATAAAGTAATTTGATTCAAACGCTACTCTTTATTTGATCGGAGCAGATCGAGACGTTACAAGATGAAGCTTAACTATAATTTACAGGATTACTATTCATCATCTCGATCACCATGTTTTACACTAAACATTCACTAAAAGTATCAAAGCTATCCCTGCTATTAATTGAATATAGCTCTTTCCTCCAGAATATAAACAACAGGCTCATTAATTTAAATCTTTTATGTTATATAAGAACATGGGTTCTTATTGTGTAATTTGTATTCTGCCTTTTCAAATCTTATAATATATTCAGAAGTTTTAAAAAATTAAAAAAAATCTATTTGTTCATTTGCTTTTCCTTTTGTTCACTTGTTTATCTATTGTTCACTTGATTTTCCTTTTTGATTAAAAATGGATTTTTGAAACGAATAAATGATTTATAAAATTAATCCTGAAATTTTATAAAATATACTTAAAATACTTAGCCATTAAACATCTTCCCATTGGTGTAGAGTGAAAGTTTTGAGATGTGCTACCATTCATTTCCAGTTTTGTTTTTGAATATCGGTAGTTCAAGCCGATATAAAAGTGAGATTAGTCAAACATTAATCTGAGATTTGATAATTATTGTACCATGTTGATTTCCTTCCTGTCAGATGTAATTTGTATTTAAACGCACCATTGTTTATTGAAAACTTCGAACTTAACTTTAGTTACAAAAGATAACAAGGCTTTAAAAAAACGGCTAATCATTGTTACCTATTTTATCTAGTAATTTGAATTAAGAATCCGCATTTATAACACAGAATGAGAAGCAGCGCTTAATATTAGCCAATTTCAAAGCTATCAACAGAACATGTTTATACTGAATATTGCATTATCTCAAAAGTAGATGATTAAATCCAAGAAATTTGATTTTAATTTTGTATGACAAAAGATTTAATATTTTTGATAGAGTATTTTTATAGCAAACCAAAGTATGGCTAATGCTTTCATTCTAAGTAAAAAGCATAAACTTGCAACAATCATAATTTTTTATACGAATTTTAAATTATCTAATGACAGATCCATGCCTATGAGAAAAGAAACGAAAGGAAAAAAAATATATGCTGAAGATTTATTTAGAGTTTTAATTCTATGAACTTGTCTAATTTCCGCGAGAGGAAATATTCAAAAAAGTATTTATGATCGATTCAGAAATATACCTCGAATATCAAAAGCTCTAATTTATTCCACTGATTACAATAATGGAATGAATTTACGTTGACAAGAAAATTTAAAATAGAATATTACATTTTTTGGGGGAAAAAACCGAAGAACTGAGAGTCACACTTGAATTTGAAAATAAAAAATTTGGGAGAGAAGAAGAAAAAGGTAAAAAAAAAAAAAAAAAAAAAAAAAACTGTGGAAGTTAATGATTAGCCGAAGGCGATTTCATTCATCAAAAATATTTTAGTATTGAATCTTTTCTAGTAGTATTCTCATCATTTCTTTTAAGGAAAGATTCTAAATTCACCATAAACATAAGACATATGGTGCTCAAATTTTTGATATAATTCGAATAATATTTACAAGTTTATCGAAGACTATCTTCTTCAATGTTTCAAAGATATAAATGTATTTTTTCAAGTTGATAATGATTACATCAATTTATTTAATGAAATCAAAATTTCTCTTTGAATTTTGTCTTTTAGAATAATAAAATAATATTTATTTAAAAATATTTAAGCTTTATCCAAATTTTACAATTGCTGTGAAAATTATATTAATATTGCTGATTACCCTGGAATTTGCAAAAAGTCCATTCTCCTGATTGAAGATATCAAAACATTTACTTGGAACTCAGCATTTGTCAAGAACTATTTACTTTTTTACTCGTTTTATCCATTGAATCCGAATAAGTTTAAAAAAAATCCCAAAGTATAATGATTATGGCAAGAAATTTGCTGTAAAGAAAACTTGTAAGAAAATTGGACAACATTAGCATATTGTAACTTTATTCCAGTAAGTCGCATATCAGATAACATTATATAAACTTCTAAAATGATTATTTCATGTTTTCATTGGTTAATATGGGTGGCCTAAATATGAACTCGAAAAAATAACTTATTTATAATTTTCTTATAATCTTACCTAATCAATTATTTTACCTCACTATATCAATCTGTGCAATGTGGTGAATAAAAAAATTTGCAATAAGTCATTATTTTCGTTTCAATGTCACATAAGTCTATCTTGCACAAGAACCTTTCCAGTCCAGGAATTATTTTCAAAAATATAAATAAAATTGTTTGTTGAGAATTGAAACATAAATACTGTTACGGATTTACTATGTCCTAAAAATCCGTCGGGTTCTTTTATACCTCGTAGTATATAGTGGTTGTGTATGGTGTTAGAGATGATGATG
>JAPMOQ010033694.1:7218385-7269823 GCA_026543055.1 Argiope trifasciata
CTGGAGCCCTCTTCCTTATATATACCGGTGGTGGGCGGGGCTAACATCTTCTGGACCAATCAGGAGCGTTCTGGATGGATCTCGGCTCCTAGTGGACGGATCGGGAAAATTCTCGATGTTTCAGGTACTTTCCATTTTGTCGCCAAAGTCGCCAAATTCGTCGCCAAGTCGCCAAATGGTCGCCAAGTTTGTCGCCAAGCCTTGGGACCTATGACATCACACCCACTCACTATTTCAATGCATTACTTTCAATCTGTCTTTCTTACAATGACTATATTATAGCGGGAAAGCAAAACCACACGTTCGTAACAATACTATAAATTTGCTTACAGAATGTTAATTATACTTGGGAGAACTGTGGTTGAGTTCTGAGAACCATCACCTGCCATCGTACAACTCTTCCTTCAAGAGGAACGCCTCGTCATCGGTAGGGGGCTGCCATATTCACTATTCACATTATTTCAGTGTCCACCAAGGCGGTAAGAACCAATCACCATGCCAGAATATTCTCATTTCCATTTCTGAGGTACCCTTGGGGGGAGTATCAAGTGGAATTATCTAAAATTCAAGAATTTTCTCATCATTAAGCAGATCCTTAAGAAATGTGGTGTATTGAAGAAAGAAAACCGTACAGTCGCAAAGTTTTAAAATTGAAAGAAACAAAAAACTGACTACTTTGAGATGCGTTTTAATGAGAAAAAAATATGTTGCAAAATAAGCTTTTATTGTTGTTTTAAAAAAATTCCAAGCTGAAAATTACGAATGCAAAATTTATTTATTCTGTTAGAATCTTGATAAAACACTATATATATATATATATATATATATATATGACGAATTAAATTAATAAACTGCATAAAATAAAATTAATATTAATAATATATTTAGGTAAAATAGTGAGCTAATATTTTTATACAAAAATTTAAAATATACCATCAAGCGCGAAATAATTTCAGAAATTACCAAGAAATACTTGTATGTACATAAAGTACAAAATATGGTATTGGCAAAGAATTAATGGATGGCATTAATTATTAGTACTGCAGATTATTACGAAATTTTATTTGCAGGTATTCTCAATTTTGTTTCATTTAATATTTCTCCAGTAAGATATAATGAATATTTATGAGTATTTATATTTTTTACTTTAGAACATGTCTTAAGAGTAAGGAATTACTTTAATGTAAGAATTTTAGTTTTTCTAATAATATTCTAGGTTTGGAAACAAGAGAAAAACTGAATAAAATGCATTTTATAACAACATTTTAAGATTATCTGAAAGTTAAACGTATGAAAAAAATTAATTATACTACCTACAAGGATAAAAGCAAAACAGTAACATCACCTTAGGGATGCATAATCCACGATTTCTTCAATAACAAATAATTTTGCTATTGTTATTTTTAAATATCTGTTCCAAATATCTGTTATTTCAATCATATTATTTATTAAAAATTATTAATTAATATTGAATATTAAATTTATTAATTTTAATTAAAACTTAATTAACTAATTTAAGTAATGTGTGATTGAATTAATTTATCTATTTCAGCTTACTATTTTAATTCGGTTTTTTCATAACTTTATACTTAATTTGTGTATTGAAGTAAACCATTTTCTAAAAAGGTTGAATTCAAAATATATATCATTTCTTTAAAATATTTACTATAGTTCAATATTTCACCAATAGATGGCTCGAGCAGTGACCACAATAAACGCAATCACAACATTGCAAAATGAGTCAAGGTCTATATTGTTACTACGCCCTTTCCTGTGAATCACAGGAAAGGGTGAAATTACCTTTCCGATAAATTTCAGTGATATGCAATTCAACGATCCGATAATTCCAAGAATATCGGGTCCGTTCACTTGTAAGTCCACTCTCAGATTTCTCTTTTTCCCTTTAAGCGTTAAGGGAAGAAGCCCTCAAAGATTACACCCCCCGATGGTTCAAAGACACAAAAGAAAACTGTTTTGTGTTTCTGGGATTTTCTATCCACCTCCTGGAGGGTCAGGATCAGTCGATACTCCTTTTCTTTAGCCGAATTCCAACGATCGAAGAATCTTCAGGGTAGTTACGCGTCCCCCCCTGACCCCTCTTGCAGTTTTCAGAGATGTCGTCTCAGTTTTGATAGTGCAATGTCATTTTCAAGGAGTTAAACATTTGCGGTTTTCGTTGACAGTAATCTGAGATTCTTTTTATTCCCTTTCACTTACAGCAAGCATATTTTCCTATAGCCGACTTGATGAGTAAAATATTTTTTTCGATACATTTTTCAGTATTTTAATGAAACTTGAAATTCAATTTATTTTAATTTATGCAGTTTTGATAATTCTATCTCATTTCTGCTTTTTTATTACGAAGAATTATCAGCTTTTGTTATGAGATTTCATGGTATATTAACCTGAAAGTGATTAATTTTATGTTCATAAAGTAAAAGGACAATTTTCTTGAAGTGATTATTTCCCACTCGTTGCATCACCAAGAGGTCTTATATTCTTTTCCGTTAAATATATTTTGAAAAAAAAATTACCGTGTAAATATTTCTCATACAAAATAATACTTTTATGGATGTAATCTTAGTAAAAGAATTTTATTTCTTTAATACAATTAGAAAGAATCATTAGATGAATGGATTATCCCAAGAATAAATAATTTCATATTCCTTTTAAAGGCTTTTTTAAATTCTTTGTGAATTATTTTGAAAAAAAAAAAATCGAAAATGCTTGTTTTAAATCAAATTTCTTAGGATGGATGACATAATATAACTATGCATTGTTCTGAAATGAAATTTCTTTTACAATTGAATTTCTCCATTTCCTACATTGTTTAACATTTGCTGCATTGTTTACTTCTTTGAAGCGTCACATATTGGACAAGATATTGCTTTCCTCTTCTGCAGATTTCCCTCCCGGTAGGAACACTTATTAATTCCCAGCCACTCGAAAGCAGTGTCAGTGTTGCTTCTCGCGTCGAATTTTCGATTTGTGCGAAAAATAGACCTTTCGTTTGAATTTTCTCTTTTTTTCGAATTAAAGTCTTTCTTTCTTTTATTATTCTTTTTTCGGATTAGAGTTTAGCTTAAAACAACAGATTACTATCATAAGAAAGTTGGGGAGAAGAGAATGGGGATATGACGTTGTAAGTGAGGAAGATAAGATAACGAAATTGTTTAGAAACCCATTCCCCCCCTAGGTGATTAACCCCCCACAGCTGGGAAGGAAGGAGAGTGAAAAAAGTCCATTGCTTTTTTTAAAGTACTTTTTTTAAGTAATCTTTTGTGGAATAGAGATAAATTTTAGAAAAGCCATACTCAGATTATTTAGCCGCCCAGAGGTATATATAATTTTTGCTTGATGCGGTTCGGGTTGTTAATAATTGTGCCCAATCTCGGGAATTTTTAAAAAAAACTATTTAAGCGAATTAAAGCATTGTTATGATATTGGATTCTAAAAATTATTCCCCGAAATTAGGGGTAAATATTTAATTCTTGAAACAAATAAACAAACAAAAGATGTGTATGTATTTGTATAATTTTTATATGGGGTGATATTATGTTTTGCTCTAATATTAAAAACTTCTATCAGTTGTCTTATGTGTCTGTGTGTGCATTTTTAAGAATAAATAGAGCTGATTTAATTTCATAGAACCGAAAAAATTGCATTATTAGAATATTTTATAACCGTTAATGAATAAAAATCTTAATTATTTGCTCTGCGTTTTTATTAGTTTTTACTAACCACATTGTTTTATAATATTTACTAAAATGCTGCGAATAGTATGTTTGCTTCTTCATTAAAATAAGACCTTATTAAATATTAAAAATTTTTTTCATTAATAACGTTATTCTACAGCTTTATTCTACAAGTTTATTGTAGAAGCGCTTAGGAGTTTAGCTTTTTTCACAATTTTTCCATAGGTTAAATTCCCAGTTTTAATGAGTAGACATTTGCTTTAAGTAATCTTTCTAGTGGGATTTAAAGCATTTGAAAATATTTGAGGCAACATTTAATCGGAACTTCTAGAATATATGCAATGGCATCATATTACAAGCAACAAATACTATTAATAATAAGTATCTATCTATCATTTAAATACATTTTTTAAGACTGCTTTATTAACTCTCTTTTTTGCATAAAATCATATAATCTCCATAAATCTTGCATTTTAGCTTGATTAATTTTTTTTACACTAAGTCATCTAAGTTATATTTTAAATTTAAATCTACAATAATCATAATCAAGATTTGTAAATCGAATATATCTGCAGCAGTTTTTAAGACATTCTTAAAAAATTATCAATTTAATATGTGGTTAACAATAAAATAAGATTATTCTGGTAACATTTTTTTTTTATTTCAAACAAAAACTTGAAAAGGCGAAAACAAAATAAAACTGCAAATATCAGAAAAATTGGTGAGGGAAAAACATATTGGTCTTCACGTGTGTTTAGTAATTGCCTATTTAAGCGTAAGATACTGATTCTTCTTTTCAGATAGTGTTTTTTCCCGGAAGTCGAGTCATAAAAGGTGGTAAGCGGCCCAGTAACTCAGGGGAAGGGCGAATAAAGGACGGACCTCCCAAGTTCAAATCATCTGCTGATTTTCCGTAAACCTTTTATCCACACGCCGCTTTCAATCAACAAGCATTTTGAAACGTTGCTTTGTTTCATATTTAACACACTTAAGAAAAGGGGGGGGGGGAGAGAAAAGTGGCCGGACGAAATTTTACTTTAAATAATACTTTTCTACTGCTTTCACATTTTAAATCTTAATTCTTATAGAAAAATTGACTTTTTAATTCTATATGAAAAATTGATTTAAAAAAGTTATTCATTTAAGAAGGCATCATTTCTAACACTTCATAGTATTCCATAAACACAAAATAATTCCAAATGTCTTACGAATCTAACTTATAAAAGAATTTCACAGTCATTGTTTTGTTTTTAATCTCCCAAATTTTTTATTAATTATTATGCAAAATCCCAATACTTTTTTTCCGTGCATTGTTGTGTAAAAGAAATTTCATTTTTTTTTCTTTTTAAATTTTTTTTTTTGAATAAACAGTACTAAGTAATAGAAATAATAAGCTTGAAAATTCACATCTCTATTTAAACTTATAAGCGAAACCGAAAATGACAGAACAAGGAAATTTTATGGCAATAACAGCGTCTTTACATATATCATTGGTCTGAAACAATTTCAGGTTTCCAGCAGATATTCTCTGTAGGATTTCAAGACCAATTACTTTCTTTGGGCAGCAATCGGTTATCAATCATTGATATGCAGTTTCGTCAACTAATTGTATCAGAATTCAGGAGGATTTACTCGTTGAAAAACGTTCAGCCGATCAATGAAATATTTTCCAGCAAAAAAAATTAATAAATAATTCGATATTTGTGCTTTTTATGACAGTCATCAGGAATGATTTAATTAATTTTGTGCTTAAAATATAAAAAAAGATTTTTAGCTTTTTGTAGTAAAAAAATGAAAAAAAAAAACTTTTTTTCTATTTATTATATTTTGCTTTAATCTATTTTTTTTTTCAAATTTTTTTATTAATCATTTATTGACACTGACTAAACCGGATATTTGAAGGGCATGTATATCTTAAATGATACTCTTTTTTTCGTTGTTAAGTTAAATTAAATTAAATTATTGTCCGACTTATTATTTAAAAAATTCTGTAAAAGAGATCCTTTTTTTATTGAAAATTATGTAGATGCCATGAGATTCATGGAGATTTCTTTTAATTAGATTACCATCTTCGATCTGGAAGGTTTCATTCTACATGTGAAACTTCTGAAAAGCTAGGAATGCGAAACCTGTGTCAAAAACGCATCGGTTTTTCAAACGAGAAGCACTGCAAACGAGTTTTTGTGTTCCCTCACATTTACAAGAGGTCAAGAGTCCCTAAGGGTAGGACAGTTAAGGCTCATTCAAGTCAAATGTTATCGATTTCGTTTATTGTGCTCTACTTCAAAGTCTAAGGGATTCTAAGAATAGTGAATGAGAAGACTGTTCTGTTTAGTCAAACCCCGTCAGTTGATAACATCATTTTGCGAATCGTTGCACGGAGAATTGTTTTCTTAACTTTTGCTGGGTATTTTTAGCAAAAATTAGTCAGAAAATTGATTGTATAGCTAAAAAAAATGTATTAGAGTCTCATAATTGGTCATTTAGATATTAATTATCCAGGCCCTAAAACATCTAGTAGCTGTTTTATCAGAATTCAATATTGTTTATAATCATTATTCTCTATTAAAAAATAATTACATTTTCGTTTTTAAATGATTCCAAGTAATGAAATATACAACTCAAAACCTTATGAATTGTACCAATGTAAATGCATATCAAATATATTTATCCAGAATTTATTTTTGTTGCATACTTTTCTAGTGATTTTAAAATCTTAATACAACTTAAAAAAATCGACATTTTATCGCAATTTTTTCTTTCGTTTATTTCCACCACTTTTCAGATATTATGCAAGAGTATTTTATTCCACATAAATTTAGGTAAGTTTATAATGTCTAAAATTTTCTTTTAAAAAGTAGGGAGAGCAGGTGATCATTGATGACATATCTATTGATCAAAATTTTAAATATAAACTAAAGATTTGCAGAATCGGTTATAAGTGAACATGATACCTAAAAACAAAAGCAACTAGATAAGTTAAATATATCCTGTAATTTTATCAAAATATATAATTGTATTAAATTTTTTAATATAATTTGTAAAAGGAGTGATTATCCGTCAGTCTGTCTATTCATGAGAGTTTGATTAATCATTTAAAAAAATGGATAAATGAAATTGCTTTGCTTTGACATCATTATTACAAACATGTATCCAATTTTCGCTCCAATCTAAAAAGATAGGAAGATGTGCTTCATGCATACTTGATTCTATTTAACAGTATAAAGAAATACGGATACGCTGCACTGCATAAACATAACCATAAGAGAAAGTAGAGAGGTAAACACTATCATTGATCTTTACCTTAATTGCAAAGATAAATGGTAGTATTAGACTGTTAGATTGCTTTTAATTATAATAATAAATTACTGATAAAAATTGCTTTCCAATTTGGAGCCCGCAAATTTTAAGGTTGTTACTGCCCCATTGTGAGCAATTGTAGTCTCGTTTCATAAGTAACACCCCTATCAGTAATAAAATATGAGTGAAGTAATATATAATTCTTTATTTGATACGAGTAAACAACAGATTGTTATTCCAAGGCATAATTATGAATGCTATACTTTTGAATGTTCAAAAGTAAATTATTGCCCACGCATCTTTGAAGCATTTATCTGGATTATTTTGTATTAGAATGTACATAGAGACATGGAATTATAACTCCTGCTGCACTTTACAGAAGATACATCTATCTCACTTATTCACACAGTTTTTTCCTTTAATGAATATTTTCATTTGCAAATCAACAAAAAAATGCTTCAAAATATTGTAAAATAAATACAGAATCTTTGAAATTCCTTTTTTAAGAAAAAAAGATTTTATAAATCTGTTGCTTTATCTAAGAAATATATGTTCTTTGATAAACTTTAAAAAAAAAGAGTTTACGGTATTAAAGACTTTTGCGATGTTACCAGTCTCTTAACGTTCCTAACAAAATTAATCAAAAATTCAATTCAATTTATTGATAAAATTGATATATACGTGACGCCAGCATTTTGATTTTCTGTTATAAATTATATATATATATATATATATACACACACACACACATTTGGATGAATTTCTGTATTGTCAAAGATGTTTCAAAAAATTCCCGAGGAAAAATTTATCATTAGCAATTTATTTAAAATATCCCATTTAGTTTTAAAAGAGCTTTAAAAAACACGAGCTATCATTCCGAGCAACGGTATTCTCATGCTAATTAAGCCCAGAAAATTTAATTATACGAATATCAAATGATTACAATCATGAAAATATAGTAATTTTGGTGTTTATATCGATTTAATGATATCAAATATGAAATTTCGATATCATTAAATCGATAAAAGTGTTAAATACCAGTAAATTTTTTTTTTTAAATCTTCCTGCGGAGACTTGAGTGCGAAAGAAATCTTGTTTTCGTATAATAAGATCAGCCGCGCTACTGCTTCCAACAATAATCATTATCTTGCGATAAGACCTGAACAGCTCAGAACTACGATTGTTTGTGAAAGGAGAAACGTGTCTACATGTGAACAATAGGCTCCGTTGCCCGCCCCACCAGAACTATTAGTGGGAGGTCTGTTCCAAGAAATGCATCATTGTGTAAGAGACTTTCCCTATCCCTATGAATAACTGAATTCTGTTTGAGAGCTTCTATTGGATAGATCGTATCTATTGTAACTTTCTATTGTGATTGCAAGAGCTGTAGTTGAAATATCAACAATACGATACGATCATGGTAAGGGTGTGATTTGAATCACACCCTTACTATGGTGTGATTTGAATCACACCTCTCAATGAAAAGTATCGATCACTGGTATCTGTGACTTTCTGATATTGGTGACGTAATAACCGTTCTGAAAATATTCGTCATCCCTACATCACCTGAACCAGTAAGGATCAAACACGTGACATTTAAATCTGGAGTTTTGGTATATTCTAACCATGCCATGTACGGCTAAAGTACGAACTGTTGACATGCTTAAAAAAAGTTCTATAATCTGATACATTTTATTGGTATTTAAATTAGTTGACAAAACAATGAAAATAACTTCTTCATTAATGGAGTTATTAACAAATTAAAATTTTGATTATTTATACTCGACCCCAATAATTGCAAGAAGTTATTTAAATTTCTTTGCTATGAATGAGGAGGTTTGAAGAATATGGAGCTAATTAGATAAGATTAGAAATTTGAGTGAATTGAACCAAACTGATTAGAAATTTGAATTGCAATTTCACCCTTGAACGCTACCACGAATAAATTATCGCCAGAAAATAAAAAGAAATACTATATAGAAAGATTACATTTAAAACCATACAATACAATATAAGAGTGTCTCGTTTCCATGTCGAAATGTCTAAAACTGCATCAAATAGCATAGTAAGAATCATAAGATGTGTAAAATATTAATTATTTCAAAGGCATTTTTAATTTATATTATTTTTGTTAATTTTAATTAAATGTAACTCATACAACTAATAAATAGAATTGTTAATGTACTTAATCTAATGAAAATTAAATTATTATTCATTAAATGTTATTAATTTATTCATTTGATAATTATTAAATTTTGATATTAAAAATATTATTAAAGCAAATTAGAGCAATAATTCTAATTAAGTTTCGAATGATCGGAGATTCACGATCCCGAAACCTTTGCAGGACACGAAATGAAAGCTCCGGATCCACAAAGTGAACGCGTCTCTCTCATCACTAAAGCATGCTATAACAAAAAACATAAAAGGCGCCAACTTTCACCTCAAAATCATGTGACACATTTGGACCAATGAATATCCACTATCGGCGCGAAAATGCAGGAAAGCCGGTTTGTTTTCTGATCGTGTCACGAACTTTTATGCATACCTATGATCGGTTGTTGATGATCATTCAGTGATCGATTGACTGATCAGCTGTAATGCAACTGGTTTTGTGAATAAGGCTTTACCTGACAGCTGAAGCGTGAGATGAAAGATCAGCGATCGTAATTGTTTCCCTAGACTTCTGCTTTGCATTGATTTTATTTTGTCTCCAGCTGTATCAAACAAATATCATATAAGCACCATCATTCACGCTCTCACGAATTTTGACATCCATTAACTGTAACCTTTCAGCATCCAAGGGATAACAGGCTTTCTCTTAGTTCATCCCACGCTATATACAATGAAGCTCAGGATCGGGTAACTCCATGAAATATAGATGGATATAGTTTCAACGAACGCAAAACAAAACTGTCTTCGAAAGAGTTCCGGTAAGTGTGCTAAAAATATGGAGTTCTAATTTCTTTACATTTTAAATTGAAATAAAAAGTCACAAGAGTCCTTTTATGATGGATTTCGGTGATATCTTAACCTAATGCAATTATATTTTTTCTAGATCTGTGATATGAATATCTATAATTATATTTACTCGTAGTTTTGTAAAAAAGCATATGAATTAAAGATTTTCATAGGAAATTTGTCAGAATTGTGAAAAATGAAGCAGGCAAACAGTTCAGTGATTAATTGATGTGTCAAACAGCGAATGCACGGCATAATACTTTTGATGTAGTATGAACTTTACTGTTACCGTGTTTGTTTTACTATTAAGAATTAATGTAGCAGTGTAATATATAATTTTCTTCTTCTTTTTTTACACTCCAAACATTTTGCATCCCTTATTTATTCATTTTTGTACATAACAAATAAGACTGTTATTTTTTCTTTATTATCTTCTATTTTGGAAGTTTTTGAGTTTATAATATTACAAGGTGTGCCATTTTCATTTATGTTTGATACAGAATAGAACAAAATGTATTTAAATATTTTTTTTAATAATTGCTTGATGATTAGTTAGTAAATTATTTTTGTGTCTAATTTATGATTTGGCATATTTTTAAAACAGTTTGCAGTGAAAATATATCTTTATAAGTTATGTATTTCATCCAATACACTTCTTCTTAGGATCTCCTCAGCCTCAGTAAGGTTTTTCAACTGAGATATTTGACTGTTCTTTCCCTAAATTTGAATCATGGCTGGAAGACGCTATTTTATCAATAATATGGCTGATTCTACTGGAAAATATTTTGAAATTCCGAAAGCCGAGATCAAGAACCTCTGTTATTCATATCTTAAGCGTGTTTTCGATGAACAAACTATTACATCTGACGATGCTGATGGTGGACTCTATATTGGCTTGGCAGGTGTTAGTTACATGTGCTATTATTTGGCTGAGCATCCAGAGTTCGCTGAATTGAGAGAAGATTTTTTGGAACGGTGTGAATATTACTTGCGGTATGCCCTAACTGATGCAGAACCTCCTAATCTTATAACCTCAAGAGCAACTTTTCTATATGGGGGCTGTGGAACTTATGCTCTTGCTGCTGCTGTGTATAGAACTCTTGGGAAGGAGAGAGAAAGTACATATTTTCTTGAGAAGTATGTTTCTTTTGCTGATAGATGTCAACGTCCAGATTTTTTGGGATGCGGTGTATATGAAGTTTTGGGAGGAAGAGCTGGCTATTTATCTGGAATTCTCTTTCTACAAAAGGTGTTTGGATCTGATGTAAGTTTGAAAATATTTTATCTGTACTTAAAAATTTTTTTTATGTGTCTTCTGTGTTTAAGTAATGTAATGTTTCTTTTAGCAACGAAAAAATTTAGCACAATGTTAGTCATAATAGTGATGCAATGTATGTCAAACCTTGAATTTTAAAATTCAGTGTAGGAAGATTTATCTTTATTTGAATTATTTTGATAATTTTTACTTGTATTTCTTTATGTATCATTAAAGAGAAAAAACTATTGCATTCTAAAGAAAATTGCTTATATATCTTAATTTTGAGAAATTTTTAAATATCAATAACTTTTCTCCCAAAAATGTTAAGAAATGGAAGTAAAATCCCTGCTTCCAACTTTCTATTGTTATCTTTTCCATTTTTTAAAGTTTATTTAAACATTTATTTCCAGTTTTAAACAAGAATGATCAGAATATCTTTATTCATTGAGTTTTATTGAGTTGTTTATGTAACAAGCTCAAAGATTTGAATATTTCCATGGACATATTCAAACCCAATTTATGGCTAATTATGCAGATCTGCTGGACAATATGTCCAGTAAACCCTGATTTGGCGAACAGCCAAATTTGAAATCTAATAGGAAAATATATAAATTTTCTTCACGGGACTGGTCAATTGGATTCAATATGTAAGTATTTGGTTAAGTTATACTATATCATCTGGCTGATGATTCATGCTTAATAGGCACAAGGCTCAAATGCAACAGGTGTTTGTATGAAGCTTGAGTTCAATCCAACGAAAAAATACACAAATTTTTTCCAAAAAGTTGAGCAATTTGATTCATTGGATAAGTATCCAGTTTAAAGTCACAATGTCGTCTGGCTGAGGAGTCTTTCTCAAGATGAACAAGGTTCACATTCAACAGGAAATTATATGAAGTTTGAGTCTTTATTTTAGTGCCGACTCCAGTATAAGATTACAAACCATAAAAAGAAAGTTCATTTGACCATAAGATTTTGAATGTATATTGATTATCAATTATTCCTTTGATTGATATTGTTGCTGTAAAGAAAAATAAACATGCAAAATCAGTATTGTTTTTCCTTTGTTTTTTTAAATTTATATTGTAATTTTGATTTCTCTAACATTTCCTCAGGGCATAAGCTTGTTTAAGAGTAACTCAAACTCTCTGAAAAATTTCTTCTATGATTTATTCTGTATTGATAAATTTTGCTTTTTCCTCTGTTATTTAATTTTGAATTGCAAAATGATTTAATTTATTTTATAGGATAAGGTGGGTTAAAAAGACCATAATTGTGACTATTTTCAACTTTGGTAAGTTACACTCCTTAAATTGAAGGTGTCAGGGCAAGAGAATGCCAGCCACATTTCTAAACTTTTAGATATATTATTTCAAGAGTTAGATCAGATCTTAAAATCAACTATACCAGTTTTGTAATAGTATTTGACCTATTTAGGTTAACAATATAGTTTTACTATAATAGTGTTGTTATTTTCTATGCAAATTAGCTGCATTCATCATCAAACCTTGAAAATTGTGTGTCTTGGCACTAATTTATCAAATGTTAGATATTCAATAACAAGGTTTGACATGTTGTGCTTCCCATTATGCATGCATTGTCAGCACTTCACTATAAACTTTACGTAGTTTAAAAGTTTGTAAATCTAATATTAATAATAAATTTGAAAATCTTTAATTAATTATAATATTCTGGACAAACTGTAATGAAAATATCATGTAATAATAAATTATAAAATATTATAGAACAAAAACAGTGATGATTATGAAACTATGTGTAGATTATTTTATTTAAATCGAAATAATGTCAAACCACCAAAATACGTTTTGGGTTTTCAAAGTGGCTGAAAGTAAGTTATAATAAACCAATACTGAAAATAAACCAATACTGTAATTACAAATGCATAAAATATCTTATAAACACAATATTCATGAAATAAAAATTACTGTCACTTCAATAATATTGAATGAAAATCATTAAGTCACATTTACTTCCATCTCAATTTCAGTAAATGAAATAATTTTTTTTAGTAAGTTGATAATTATTATCTAAGTGTTTATTTCTATAAGAGTTATCTAAATTATTTTCAACATTCGTTTCTTTTTATGTGTGTGTGGATATTGCATGGTTAAATCCGAGACTATTGCTACTGACATTTTCTTCCCATTAAAAAAAGAAAATTTCTAGAAATATCTAGGACAAAAGCAAAACTTTTGACATTTGTTGTACTTAGTAACAGTATAAACAACAACAACAATCAGATGTTATTGTAATTTTTATTAGTAAACATCAGATTACGCTGTTGGCTTTTATTACTTTCTTGCCCCGACCACCTCAGTTTATTTCATTTACTTTTTATAACGTAGTTTACCTTATACTATCTTAGAGTTGTCTCATTTTTTTGCTTCTTTTTCAAGCAGGAAAACTGAATAATCTCTACTTTTTTAAGGCTTATTACCATGATAATTTTATCCCATGGTGTGGAGTAAAATTATAATAGATAGAAAAAATAAAATGACTCATAAAAGTCATATGATATCATTAAGATGAATTGAAAAATAGACAATAAACCCTTTCTTTAGCATATTCACTTAGAAATTTGGATTTCAAAAACTCAATCATCAAAAATTAAAAATCTAATATACTATATTATTGGACGTTGTTTCCTTTTCAAGAGGAGATTAAAAGAAATATGATCTATTATTTACTTGTAGAATTTAACCAATGAAAGTATTAATTAACATGTTGCCATAATACTTTACCAGTACATAACAACAAGATGATATTTTATTTGAATGTTATGGTCTTTAATTTTTTCTTTGCTTTCGTCTGAGTTGCAGGACTAGATTGCTTTACTATCATAGTTTGTGGAGACTAGCATGCTTTCTTCATTTTATATTCTGAATACACTTCACGAGGACGAACTATAACAACATTTACCATCACAATCTTGTCTATTTTTACATGCACATTTTCTTTTTGTCTTCAAATTTCTTAGTGTTTTTCCCCCTCACTGATTGCTGGAAGAGACTTAAAAAAACAACAAAAAAACAGGTTTGATTCTTTTAAAAGAGATAAAACAAACTTTTAAATCTGCAGAAATTTTATCGCCTTTTGTTAAAACTAAGGGAGTTTTCACCGTCGCTTTTGAAATTGAAGAAGGTGTGTTGTACCACACTTGTATTGCTATTCAGTTTCCTGGTTTGATTTTATTGTCTGCATAGCATACCAATTTTCAAAACCCTTCACTGCCTTTTGTGAAGAGAATTTCTCAATCGTATAAGGCAGGAGAAATTAGCTTCAGAAACATTCTGTAATATGCTCTCCTGAAATCCTTCAAAATTTCCTTTTTCTTCAGCGGTACAAATCACAACTTATTTTCAAATTATATCTGAATTGCATTAATTGAACCTTAATTATGTAAGCACAAAGAAAATTGTAGTGAAATATGCATTTGAGAAAAATGCTCTTTTTTTAAGTCTGTTGTTATAGAGAAAAAAGATTGTTACATTTTAACAATTTGAAAAAGGTTTTTAAGTTTTTGAACTGAATTGTTGTCCATTAAAAGACCAGTGAAAACAAATGATTTTTGTTAATTGTTTAAATTCTTTCCATCTTCAGGTAACCATAATCATTAGATAACTAGATTTTAAAAAAATCTAAAACATGAATCTGAATTTCATTAGATTTATATGCATGTTAAGTAACCTAACACATAGAATGTTAACGATTATCTAGGCATGCTTCAACATCTAAACCTAACAACATTTTCATTTTATCTTACTTTATTTAAATTGCTCTAAAACAAGAAATAAAATGAATACAACCTCTCTATAGAATTATGTTCTTTAGGAGTAAGAGTAGACAATGTATTATTAGAATTTTAATCATTTAAAGGATAAAAATAATAGAATGAAGGGAACTTCAAGGTTCCGTTGACTTTATAATATAAAATCAGAAGTATGCCAGTTCATACTGAAAAAAATTTGCCAAATCAAAAAACTTAGTTAAAAAATATTGCTTATAATACGAAAGACCCCCCCCCCTACAAAAAAAAGTTTTACGGAGTTTACAGTATTCATTTGTTACAGATACATTTAAGCATTAAAAATTCTCAACTACTTAGATAATGTTTAGAAAATTATCATTTATGCTGAACCTTAAAATAAAATTCGGGAAAGAAAAAGAATAAACAGTAGTTAAATTATATGACAGACAATTTAATATTTCAACAAAGCTTGTAATTCAAAAAGGGTGTGCATGTGTTTGTATATATATATGTGTGTTTTCTTTAAGAATATTTCAAGAACATTTTTATTAGATTTTTTTTAATAGAAAATATGAAAATTGCATCCGATTTTAGAAAATTTTTTTAAAACATGAATAATTTTTCAATTTTTAAAAAATATTAAATAATATTGTGACAACTTCATTAAAGCAATTTTAATTTTTGGGATATTTTGATAGAATCATAGCTATTTTAATGTTTTCTCAGCTGTGCTTGACATTTTTCTTTAGTGTAAATTATATTTTTTTGCATACTTTATATAGTTTTACTGTTTGCACATTGTCATATAATTATATTCTTGATATTTAACATTTGGTTCTGCTTGACCAAATATTACTTTTGTGCTGCAAAAAAAGTGTTTTACTTTATTTATAATTAATTGCATTGGGTAATATTTTTTTCTCTCTATAAACATACCAATCATAGTTTTTGATATGGTCAAGGTTAGTCTGGTATTCAATTTCACCATTCATGAAAACTATTTGTCCTAAATAATGCTGACAATAAATAGCCACCTTATGGTAATAAATGGTGGTCATCTTGTGTTACTAAACTGTGTTCTGCTTTGTTCTCGACACATCCATCTTTACTGAGAATAGAATTCAATTTACATATTCTCATGCTAATAGTGGCTTAACTAGGGTAAGATTGGCAGGGCATGTGCTTTGGTTGCAGCTGCAAGGAGGCACAAAAGAAAAATCAATGTATGTTTTAAAAAATAGTATGGGTATTTAATAGGCTCTTATTAACAAAATTTTTAAAGATAAATATGTCTTCAACAAATTGAGATTAAACTAAAGGTTTCTAGAAGCAAAAGCATGCCAAATTGATTACTTTATGTGTTAAACACATTACAACAAAACTTATAAAAGATAGATTTTTAGTGTGTGAAAAGCGAAGATTGATCTTTCTGATTTTGTAAGTGGAAAAAAATAGTTTTGCTTTTCGATTCTGGTGATAGAAATGAATATTTGACAATAGATAGCTTTTATTAATTTCAAAATATTTTATGAAAACTATCATGAGTGGCTCAATTAAGAATTTGAAAATGTATGGCTACTTGTCAAAACTATGGTTTCTAACCATGTGGGTTAGTTATTAAACAGCCTAGACATGCATCTTGCAATAAAATAATGAATGCAGATCTACTCATAATGATATTAAATTTCATAATGGAAGTATACTTAGTGAAATTAATTTGATTTTTGCATTTTAAACTATTAATACTTTCATTCACTTAATTACAGATTTAAAATTCAGTAATTCGATGTGCATGTCAGATTCATCATTATATGGGAAGGGGTTAATATTTATAAATATTCAACCATAAAAAATAAAGAAACTGGGATTGAAGGGTGTAAAAGAAAGGCAGAAGAATCTTTAAAAAACCTAACAAATTCAAGAAAAGGTTCCTTCAATATCAATAAAGAGTAGTTCACAAAATTGTATGTAGCCCCTAATGCTGCAATTTTGCATCTAAGAAAGAAGGACAAAGCAAGGGTGATATCACATTTAAGGGTATAAAACAGCATTATGATTTTTGTAACCTCAAAAGGCAGAGACCTGCTTAAAGATCGGAAACGTAGCTAGAAGAAAAAGCATTTGTTGATAAATGAGGAAACAGATTTTACAAAATAGAAAGAACTCTTTGTATTGCCCTAACCTACTAAGGAGTGTGATACTGAACTTCTGAAATTTGGTACAGATTCTAGAAAGCTAATTATTTGTGACTCATTTAAACTCCAAATTTTAAAACATGGTTCTAATTACTTTTATAACAATGAAGGTCTTTGCTTATTAGTAATTATCAGTAATGAACAAAAGTGGTCTTAAAAGATGACAAGGTTGTGGTGAAGAAGTTGTTCATTCTTCATTAGTGTATTCCTTAAATAAAAATTCTGCATTTTGCTTGTGTTGTCTTTTCTTTTCTAAGGTAGATAATAGATCACTCTAGAATAATAATGTAGCAACTGGAAAGCTTCTTCCAGATGAATTTCTCTCGAAGCGAAATAAAAAAAAAAGACATAATGACTTTCACACAATGAAAAAAAAAAAAAAAAACTGTAAATAAATTTAAATAAAAATAAATAAGTCTTGGATGTCGAACTGCAACTTCAAATTGAAAGAGAATGTATACAGTGGCGTGATTTCTTATTAAGAATATTTTAAGGTATTAACTACCTTTCTGACCAAAATTTTGTTTTGAGAAGACCTAGAATCACTGCAATTGGACAGTAAAGTTAATGAAGAGAATATTCTTAACGTAATAAATTTTCAATCGATTTTCGACCTATCATGAAAGAACCCTTGTCAAACGTGGCAAATCATGCGGGTTGTACATCTCCTGTCTCTCCAAGAATGTAGAAAGGATTTATCTGTACTGTTCGTCAACGGATTCTGAGACGTCCGTATTTCGCCGATTCCATCTCATTAAGGGATGAGACGCTGGACGATGAGGGCATTTGCGGTATTCACCTTTAACGTTGGCTTTCCCACTTAAGATACCTTTTAGCTCAATTTTTTTCACTTGTATGTGAGTGTTGTTTTATTTCTGACTGCATTTTATTTTCAGGTGTCAAAATTTTATATTGATATGGTTAGTTCAAATGGCAAAAGAGCTTTCAGGAGTGGTGCAAATTTTTTTTAAATAATTATCTCATGTTATATATTTAAAAGTATTAATATTCTCAAATGGAAAAATCATTAATAAAGTTTTTTAATATCAAAATATATATAAAATATATTGTATTTGAAAGATATATTTATAATGTTTTTAAGAGGCTCCATATTTACAGCAATTCCTTAAATGAAAATAAATGTTTTAAATGGAATAAACTTTGTATTATCCTTTGTAAATTTTAAAATACTGTTAAAAATTCAATAACATAAAAAAGCATTTTAATATGAAAGAGATCATTATTATTATATAAAAATGTAATTACAAAATTATAAGAACATACATTTTTCTTTTATTCTTCATAATTTTTATGTCCCTTACATTAAATAAAAATTGTTTTGAAATATTTTTATTGTACATTAGTATTTTTTTTCTTGTGTATTACTAATTGTCTGTGACGTTTACGTTTCATAAAAATGCGAGTGTCCATTGTTAAATATAAATATATCTACTCCTTCGTCTTTCCTTTCACCCCTATTTCGACGAATTAAATCCATTCTAATGCATGCACTAAAGCGCGGAAGGTCTTATAATCCGTTGTCGAACAGTACACAATAATTCAGTGAAAAACATCTGTAAGACTAATGAGCTTCTGTTTGATCTCACACCAGCTCTTATTCTCCTGAGCAAAATGACAGAAGTGATAAGATTTATTGATGTAAATTTTAAGAAAAAGAAAACAGTACTCCATTAAAAAAATGTTTTTTAGGTTTCTTTCAAGTAAAAATGAAAGATGCAACACGTAACAATGCATTAGATTTGAAACACTATCGTTCGAAGTCTTACGGTAATTTAGCATTAACGGCAGAATATAAAAGTGATGTTTGGGAAGGATTAACAGAAAAGAACACTGGTAATTTTGAATTAATTATGATAATCATTCTCTTAACCTAGTCATTGTTTATTCTACGAAATAAGATCCAGGGGAAAGTGTTTTTGTTAGTGTGGAAATTGTCTACGTGTTTTTATGTCGTTTCATTTTTCAATGGTAGAAACATGTTCAAAGTGATACAGATCCAAAGAGAAGCACTGAAGCCAGTAAACAAATATTTAATTAATATTATTATTAATAGTATATAATAATATATTACTAATATATATTATTATTTAATTAATAATATATTATTAATATTTATTATCTTCTGAGTTTCTTCATAATCTGTTAAATGATGCTAACTAAACTTTTGAAACTAGATCGGATGCAAAAAGTTTAAGCAGTACATTGATGAATTGTGATTCTTTTCCATTCTCGGGATTTTTGAGCAAATGAACCTTCACTTTGATAAATTTCAGGAACGATTGCAAGACTCAATTTTCATATCGCAGCTGTGAATTTTAAAGACCTGGGAAATTGTTTTAATAATGACAGAATGATAGAATATGCAGGAGAATGTGAAAAGAGGAGACATTTTATGATTAGAATGGGATGTCCAATTTGGAAAAAAATATATATATAAAATGATAAATAGAAACTCCCTAGATGCCGGTCTATCTGCAAAACATAAATTGGAAAGAGTGATTAACAGCTCTCTCGACCACACTCATAGGGAAGTCAGTGAATGTTATTTCGCTTGAATGAAATGGCTTTCAAATTAGGTTTCCTTTTGAATGTGGAACCAATTACGAAATTCTGCAAAGGGGAAGGAGTTTATTGTTACGGTTGTTATTTAAAGATCGGGGAACTTCTTAATGAAATTCTTGAGTGCAAATTATTATTATCATGTTGGATGCCAGAATATATATATATATATATATATATATACACATAATATTCTCTCTCTCCCGGGTGGCGAGGCTGGCATGCTTACAAAAAGGCGCGGACAAAGCAGGGCCGCCACAGGGCGAGACAAGAGCGGAAATGGCAAAAGGAATGAACTTAATTTACATGAAGTACCGATAGGGAAGCTATTTATTTACAGTTTCATATACATTATTAAAATTTTCGTAGGGAATTTCTGACACACGTCGATCACATGATAAGGAAACACATGGACCTTTATTAAAAAATATTTGTTAACCCTTTCAGGGGCGGTGACATACTTCATATGTCACCTTTTTACAATTTTTTTAAAACTAGAAAATCGCGTTGAAATAACTACATAAAATTTCCTAACGTTTTTTAAGTCTTTATCTTGCCAATAGACGGCAGCACGAGTCTTAGAAAGTATTCTGTTTCCACACAAAAAATTCAAGATGGAAGCATGTTTTCATATGATGTAATTCGTCTTCATTTTATTCCGATAAACTTTATTTTCGAATTCAAAAAGCTCATTTTTTTGCGTCATTCATGTTAAAAAGCGTCATGAATCCCTAAAACTGCTTTCATTTCATAAAAATACCTTCTAATTACGAGTTGCATATTTGTGAATTCGCTCCAAAACATGTTCTAGATGCGCGGTGACATACCCAGTATGTCACCTACCCCCCAGCCCCCTAAGGACCTTAATTTTTTTTAACTGTAAATTACATGTCAGTAATAGGATATAGTCAGATTTAAATAATTGTTTCGAAAAAAAAAATCATTTTTGGCATAGTGCCCCTGAAAGGGTTAAGGCAGCAGTTTTTGTCCTTTCATTCAGAGCGTAGGAACGAGGTTTTTAGCCGATTCAGCTATTTTACAAAGCTTCTGTTGAATTAATTAGATAGATAAAATGGAAAGGGCTCAGGACAAAGAGAATATTTTAGAATGACTTTGATATGGGCTAAATTAAGATAAAACTTTAGAAGTTAATTCAGATTTAAATTAGATGTTTCATCTAAAACTAATTCTGATTATGTGGCGCCTAGGAGAGCTTCTGTGGAATTGAAACGACGATTTAGCTGTTTTGAATTTAGAGACAGCAAAAATAGAAAAAAAAAACTGATTTTTAGAAATTATAAGCTTTTTCACATCGAAGAAAGTGAGGAAGGTGACTTAACAACATTTCGGACCATTAAGGCTACAAAATTTTTTCTGAAGTAATGTTATTCTTTATATATATATATATAATGAGATACAATTGTACATACCATCGATAAATTATCGATGAATTAGTTTTAATTCATTCTCAAACCTATACTTTGTTTTTCAATGACAGTATACCTTTTAATTTCACGCAAAAACTTTCAACTTGTCTCAGAGTACAATATATAACATTATTAAACTTTAGCAATTGTAAATTTTGATAGATAAATTTAAGGATATACATGAAATAATTCTGTATATTATTGTAGTTATTTACATGATTATGAAAGCTTTTGAATGATTTTATGTGTATTAACAGATGATTTATTTCAATATTCTGTTTCAATACAATATCTTAAGACCAAAGAATTATTCTATAGAATACTTGCATTGCTACCTATATGTGTATATTTCAATGCATTTAGAGATTTGTAAATATTTTATAATTTTTTGAAGTATCATATAAGTAGAAATAATATTTGAATTGCATTTCTCTAATGTATTAAAAATTCCACATGACAGTTTAGTTAAAAAAAATGAGCCTTATTTAAGTTATTAATATTAGAATGAATAAAATTTTCTGTGTGACTTAAACGTAATTTTTGGAAAAATCTTCTAATTATATATATATAATATAATATAATATAATATAAATGATGACTGTTATATTTAAGGCTTGTCAAAATGTAATAATTATTGTAAACTTATTTGCAATCTAAAAATCATATTAATTCAAAACTACTTTATTCATTATTGTACAGGTTTAATCATACTTTCAGTCTCTGCATTGCTCTCAATATAAGGGTAAAAACAAACAAACAAGGAACTCATTTTATTGAACCTAGAAGGAGGAAGAGGAGAAGTTTTGGTATTTACTTTCAGTGCCATTTTATGTAGATATGCCACATAACCTGGTGAATCAGAAATTCGTGAATTGCACTTTTGTTATATTCTGCGATGACATTGAATGCTAGATGCTTCCAAATATATGTTTTTTCATTCGGTTCATAAAATTTTGTTAATCAATTTGGATATTATTTTGAAAATATTAAGTAAAATTTATTATTTATTATCCATGTATTGTTGATGTATAATTTAGAATGGTTAAAAAGTACATAAGTAAAAGAAATGTTAAAATTCTTCATAAGCCTTTATATAAAATAATTTTAAAATATACTTTTACTCTGTATATAAATCAGAAAAATAATAAATACTATTTGTTGTCCTTGAAATTTTTTGTTTTATCAATTATACTTTCAGATACATTGCTTCTGTTATATCAAAATGTCGTATGTGGAATTTACCAAAATTTTTTACTGCAGCAAGACATTTGTATAGCTTTCTTATATCTTTTTAAATTGTTTTATGTGATCAACTGATAGAACTGTAGATATAGATTAAAAAAAAGCTTTGTCAATAGGTTTGGCTATTAGAAGAAAACACCCTTCCTTTTTGCTGTTTTTTCTCTTGCATACAGTATTTTGAACTTCCATATTTAAAATATTACAGAAACAGTTGATTTAAAAAGAAACCCTGAAAAACCTTTTTTTTATTATAAAATTCTTATTGCAGCATTTTTTATTGTTAGGCTTATAATTTCATTAAGTATTAGATGAAACTGGCAAAATATAAAAAGATATTGAACACTGTTAAATATTTTTCTGATCCTTTGTTAAATTTGTTCTTTAATCCTTCTGTAAATTAATGTATTTTACAAAAATCCAATTCCATTTTAAAAATATTTATATACAGATATATGCATAAAATTTTAAGATTCTTGATGTTGAGATTTTTTTTCATTATTTGCTTTATTGCCTACTGTGGTTCTTATTTTGTAAGAATTTTATTTCCTTTGACAGATATTACCAGAAGATAAGATTAATAGAATATGTGCAACCATTGTGCATGCTGGAGTGAGCTATTCTAGAAGACATCGATCTCCTTGCCCCCTCATGTATGCTTATCATGGTACAGAATATTTAGGTAAATAAATGTAAAATAGTTTTGCTTTAAAGTTTGCCGTTTGTATTTAATTATTACCCGCCTTAGATTGCTGAGTTGGTTTGCTGAAAATCTTGGCTGTGTTGAATTTCATTAATCTTTTATGAATAATTTTATATTCACAATTGCCTCTGTAAAGTACTTTTAAACACGTTATAATTTAAGCCTTGTATTTACTTTTTGTTTATTTTGTACATGAAATCCCCTAATGGAGTCATTTCACTGCTTGTTTATTAACTGAATTTTTGCAGTTATTTATAAAGTATTTTTTTTTTTTGTAGTCAGAATTAACTACCAAGAAATCAAAGATGTCATGTTAGTCTGTTTACAATGTTTCTTGATAACATGAGGTTTAACCTAAATTTCACCAATGGCATCAAATTGATAAATGAATGATGTCAATTTAAATAACATCACATTTGTATGCAAACATTACTTTACATCATCTGATCTAATTACCTGCATTCTATTCTTTAATTTCACTTTCTTATTTCTCATAAGAAATACAAACACAGTTTCAACATCAAAATGAAACATCACATCTTTTTTCTTTTCATATGAGGATATCTAAAGTACAGTTTGGTGAACTGAAACATCTTAATATGAAAATTAAACAATAACTTGTTTAATCTTGTTGCATATTAGCAATTCAAAACAGAAGGGTTGGGTTTATTAAAAAAAAAAAAACCTGAATAACTAGGATTTGTTTTTCATTTATTAACTTTACCTTCCTAAAATGAAGTGAATATTTTTAAATTTAATAAAAAATAAATTGAAATTTTTATATGTAGTTGTGTAAGTAGCTTCAAGCTTGTTTCATTGCACTGCCTGTTTTCTTCAGTAATAACAACCCATTAACAAATTACCATAACAAACAACCTATTAAATTAATTTTGCAAAAATTTGAATGCTATACACTTTCTATTGTATTGAAGGTTTCACTTTATTAGTCTCATTTCATCTTTTTTAAGCAGCTGTATCAAGCCATTAATCATGCTTCAAAGAATTGTAGAAGATGAAGTCTGTAAACCAGTGTTCTGCATACAATGAGATTGTTCCCTTTTTCTTATACAGCAGACATCCAGTTTTTACTGCTCTTTATTTTTCAATTAAATCGAGTTATTTTTCTCTTTGAAACACAAATTTCCAGTTATAAAAATGCTTGCACCGAGGATGCTATTTTTATACTAAAAAAAGCTTTTTTTTGGTTTCTCTTGAAATTGAAAAAGATAACCCTAAATATTAATTTCCTTGATATTACAGCTATTTGAAACTGTCATAAATATTTTTATTTTCTCATCTATTACTATTTAATATCATCATATTGCCAATTTATTTACATAAAATGTGTTAAGTAATAATATAAACTTTTAAGTGTATTTGTAAAATTGAATGAAACCTTGTAAGGCATTTAAAATGTACTATTCTTTTTGGAAACAGGAGCGGCTCATGGCTTGTCAGGTATTCTTCAAGTGTTGTTAGGCTTTCCCAAATTTTTGCAAAGATATCCAGATGCAGAATCGTTGATCAAACGCTCTATTGATTGGCTTCTGAGTGTACAGTGCCCTTCAGGTAATTTCCCATGTGCTCTGGAGGAAGTGACAAAACCTAAACCGGAATCCCAAGATTTTATACATTGGTGCCATGGAGCTCCCGGTAAGTATGTTATAGGCTTTAAAAATAACTGAGATAGGATGATTAGAAATGTGATTTTCCTATTTAGTCTTGCAACGTTTATTTGTATTTGGTTGACTATTTGAAAATTTATTTGTTAGCTTTTTAAAAAGGAGATATTACAGTTTCCTCAATAAAGTTAAAAGTCCTATTTAATATCTAGCTAAAAACTTTGAACAGGAAATGTGCTCTTCTCTTAACTGTTAAAAGAATTTAAAAAAAAAATTCAAAGCTAAAATTAAATAGAGTTATTTAAAAATAGGGAAAGAAAAAGATAGAGGAAAAAAGAATATAATTTTCTGTTTTTGAATAATAGGATGAGTTGTTTAATGCTATGGTCAATGACTGAGAAACATTAATGTTGATTATACACCAGTTATGCATTTTTTAGCTACATGTATTAAATAATTCAAAATATAAATTACAGCTAATTTGGGCTGATGAGGAATGCAACTAGAAATGTTCTTTTCATTTCATTTGAAATTTCACTGAGCAAAATTAATTTTTTCTATAATTAGGCATGGTTAACAAATAATTACTATGTTTAATTGCATGATATTATTGAAAAAAATTCTATAAAAAAACTGACAAGTTTTGACTTTTTTCAACTCTTAAATTTCTACTTAATCGATTATGTAAATTTTACTTCACAATAGCAAATTTCTGCTTTTTGGCAGCTTGTAAAAATTTCGCTTTTGTTTGTATGTTCATCAGATATTAAATTGTATGAGATGTTATTCTCAGCTTACTATTCTCTTGTTCTAAGGTCTTAATTCTAGGCAGCGCTGAAGTAAACATGATCAAATTGTCTGTTATACATATTTTACATGATATGATGGATTTGTGTCTTAATTTTAAAGCCATATATGATAAATTGGAATAATCTGTTATTTAAGTCTTTTTTTTACCATTTAAATGTAAATTTAAAAAATGCTTTTGATTTTCATTTGCATGAGCTTTTAGTTTTCTCTCATCTTTTAAAATCTAATTGTGATAAATTTAATCATTTGACCATGCAGTTAGCTTCACAACTGCTCAAAGAAATTCAGAATTAGCAATTTCCTGTTGTTTCACTTTTCAACAAAGAGAATTAATTATTTAATATTTTTCATGACGAATACCAGACATTTTAATGTTTTTTTAAAGGTACCTTTATACTATCACCTTCCGAACTTTTTTAAGATTTCAAAAGACAATAAAGCTCTTAAAGATTATAAATTTTTAAAAAATTCATTGAAAAAAATGCAAAAAGAAAAGCACACCTCCTGTATAATGATTAATTATTTTTCATAAAAATCAAAAATGAAATCAAAGAATTAAAATCTAATTTCAAACAAATTAGCTTCATTTCTTTATTGAATTGTTTAATTTCTTTTTTAGTTATTCCATATTTTTTTTATTATTATGCCTTTCAGGTAGAAAAATAGTAAAACAGTTTCATTCTTTATCAGTTTACAATTATATTTTCGAGGATATTTGCTTTATTTCGTTGAAAAGATATTTTGTATCAGTTTCAAATTCGAGTAATTTTTCGATACGTGTAATTTTGAAGAACCCAAAGCGGTAAGCTTTTCCAATACTTCCATTTTTTATATTTCATTTTTTAAAAGGAAAAACCTTTTACCTTTGAAGTTTTCCTTACGAATAATTTGTGTTGCGTTTTACACAGTTTTATCGTAGTCAGTAATAACTTCTAATGTATCTAAATATCTCAAAATTAACGAATAAATTTGATAAAAATGTCTATTATTAGATTATGAATTTCATATAAATCTTTACATGAACTAGTTAAAGTTATTACGTAATTATCAAGTTTAATCATATGATTTCTGAAAGTTTGCATTTATTATATTCTATTTTTGTAAATTAATATTCAAATGGCATTATAACAAATTGATTTAAAAAATTCCTTTTATCAAAACCAAATACTTATCTTTTATTTTTATTTTTTTTAAATCTTGATATTTCTATTTGTTTGCATATGTAACTAATTTATTATTATATCTATATATAATCAGTTTCTCCTATTTTTATTTTTTCTTCAAAACAAAGCTTAATTTCTCTCATAATTCATTTTAAATCCTTTTATTTTTCCTCCAGCTTTATCGCTGCATATGTATAGTCTGTACTAGTTGGAGCTATCCATGCTTTTATAGTATATTTATCTTCACCCAACTCATTTTTCCAATCACCTTATATACAACCTGTTTCTGCTTTAATAGTTCCATCATTGATACAAGCAATATTATCAGTATCAGAATAAATTACTTAATGATCTAATTTATCCATCATTTTATGTAATTATATTCTAGCAGGATTAGCTGTAAATGCAGTTATATAGATATTTATATTAAAATTGCCTTTTTTTCTTTTTTTTAAGTTCATTTCTACACAATATTTTATGGATATCATTTTGAAATCTTTAATATTATTATTTATTGTAAGTTATATAAAAGTCTTTGAATTCTCTTGCACATTCTGTTGTTCAAACTTAGCCCATTAGTAATTTAATCAGATTGTAGCTATAAATCTCAATCTACAATTTGTATGGATTTTCTCTAATTTCTCTTTTGTGCATTGTCTGCGTTATTCTTCGGTTTTGAAATTTTCTGATAATTTATGATATGTTTCTAATATTATTTTCTAAAACATTTTAACATAATTTCTAAATATAATGTATCAGATTTCATATTAAAATTCCAAACTTTGTATTATGCATTCAAAATCTGATATCTTTTTTAATGGCTAATTCAGTTTCGGTGGTTGTCCAATTTCCTCTAAAAATTATTTCAAAGTATGTATAATTTCATTCTTTATTATTTTTTTATTTTGTTAACATTTGTTAATTTTTTTTTTCTATTCAATTCTGTATTACGAATTAATAATTTTTGAACACAGTTTATGCAATTTAAATATCAATTTTTCTTCTTTACAAGGCAACACAAGATGATATAATATTTTAGGTGGAAGTGCTTTACATTTGATTAATCTGTGTCATTTCTTATTTCATTTATGTATGGCGTAATTTTTTCGTGGTGTTTCTGTAAGATAATTATCAAAGAAATTTATAGTTGGATAAAGTGAACATACATCTATATATCTACCTTTATCTTTCATTTATATATATATATATATATATATATATATATATATATATATATATATATATATATATATATTTGTATGTACATTATCTTTCATTTCATATTTTTAAGTTCTAGGTTCACATCAACCGCTGTAAAAAGCATTTCTAGTGTTTAAAATGGTTACAAAATCTCAATTATGTTCATTTTTCATATATTTTTAATGACTATATCATTATTTATATTAGCACAATACTGTATTTGAATCAACTCATATTCTTTGTCTTTATTTTTTTTATTTTACTTTATTTTTTGTTTTTTCATACATATCTTTCATATATATTTGATTATTCATATTTATTGTTGATTCTCTATAAAATTTAGGACATCCGTATCAATAACAACCTTGAAAGTGATATAAAGCAGATGGATTTTATGAAAATACTTCAAAAGTTTTATACAATGTTCTCAATTCTCTATTTTTTAAAACTTTTTCTCACCTTCATTTAATGAGTGTTATTTCTTAATATTTTGTTTTTTGGATATACAATCTAACCAAGCAATTGATTCTTCACTGTATTGTTCTTTTTTGAATAACATCTTCATCTACAAAAATTTTATTCTTTTTTAAAAAAATTATTTCCATATATAATCATATAGATAATTGCTATCGTTCTAAAAGCCTCAATATCAGCTGTTTATATAAATAATTTCTTCAACTCTAAGCATCCCCTTCTTAAAATATCAACATCTGAATTACAGGATTTTATAATTTCTTTTTGAAAATCAAAAATTTCTCTTTTCTCTGTTTCATACTATTTATCGAAAACATTTTTTCTTCTTCTTTTGTTATAGTATCCTAACCATAATAATACTTATCGGGATATTTACCTATCTAATTTTGTATTTAGTTTTAAACAAATGAGGAAAAAATCTTTTAACTTTTTCTATTAATCCAAATATTTTCTTGTCTTGGAAAATCTCTCCAAGGAATCAGTATAAAATTGACAAATCTGAAGTTATAATCAGGTACTTGCATATATATGAGTTTATTTCCTCGATATATTGTAAATACTGCTTTATTTTTACTTAGCTAAAAACCGGAACTCAAAGCCTTTTTTATATTGAGCAAAATTTTTTTTGTCAGATAATCGTTTACCCTATTCATTTTCACTTTAAATAATGATTTTATTACTTTGGAAATCGTTATTTATTACTACATTGACTTCACAATTACCTGTTTTTTTCATAGTTCAAGATTGAGAAAAAAAATTTTTTTTCAAAAAAATTAGAATATTTACATTGATTACATCACTCGGATTTACTGATTTTAAAAGTTTTCATACTACTAATTCCTTCACTTTGTTTGCTAGATCCATATGCTTTGAAAGTTTTTCTTTCAAAACAGTTATTGTCATGCAATCCTTCTATAGTTCTTTTGAAACATTTGTGATCTGTATCTACCCAATCATGACAATTATTTCTCCACATTTATGATCCTCAGGTTTCTTTTTCATTCTATTTAATACTCTATTTCATTTTTAATATTTTCATTATGTTTCGTACACAGAGTGTATGATTTTCATAACATTTCTCACTTTTAAAGGACTTTAAACAGTCATTATAAAAGATTTCTTCATTTTCACAATTATTCTCTTCCTGAAAATATCTGTTATATTTTAATTTATATTTATGTTCATTATTTCTCTTATAACTCACTTGACTATAATCACAATGGTTCTTTTATCCCTAAAAATCGTATAGCTATTTTTACTTTCTTAATATAAAGAGCTGTAATGTTCTTTTATATTTCATTTTTGGATTCACCAAATCTAACGTCGAAAAAATGGTAAGGTTTTTGAATGCATTAATTATAAATAATTGTTTAAATTTGTCCACTCTTAATATGCCATTTATTTCTCTTATTTTCTTTTGGTTGGAGATTAAAAATAATAAAAATAATGACAATTTATGTGAATGTTGGTAAGTGCTGAATAATAAGAGTGCGATAAACTTATAGTTAAAGCATTCTTTTCCCTTTCTGTAATAAATAAATCTTCATTTCTTTTTATATTTTTTTTGTGATAGAATCATCGAATGTGACTAAATTTTTCATAGATGTTGCTGAATCGTCAGCTGTAACAAACTTATTCAAATCTGATGAAAAGAATTCTTTTTTGTAATTGTCATATAAATCTAATAACAAATTTTTGTGTAATTTTTTTTTACATTGTATAATATCTATTCTTTCAATATCTTGGAACAATGTATAATCCGGTAATTTAGAATATTTAGATTCAAATAAATCTTCAGCACAAAAAAATAAGCCTTTAAAATTTAAACGAACATAAATTAAGTAATAATTTTTCCCCCCTGAATCTGAAGCTTCTATAATTGATAAATGAAATAGATGAATAGGCAAATGTGGATTTTGATGTGGATCTGCAAATTCTTCTACTTCTGTGCAATTTTTTTTTATTTTTATCATTTATTAAAGATGTATTTCTATTTGTTACCATGTTTTTTATTTTTTATTTTTCTGCTCATTGCAATTTTTCATCCATTATAAATGAGTGAGAAACAGAAGCAAACATTTAAAAACATTACACAAATCATGAAATTATATAAAGGAAAAAAAGGGTAAATGAAGAAGAATTAGGAACAGAACAATTTAGTATGCCAATTTTATAAGATATAGAAGAGCAGCACAACTGAAAAACAACAAATACTAGCTGTTGAAAATTTAGTAAATAATTTATCAATTATTCCTCAACATGAATCACTCAAAATGTTATAAGAGCTTGAATATTCATCAGTTGCTGCAAATATGTTCGATATAGCTGAAGACATTCCCAAAATCTATTTTAATAAAGATTTCGATGTAAATTATATCAAAAATGAAAGTTTTGATTTATCAACTGAATTAATAGATAAAGCAGAGTCTGAATTGGATATAATAATAAATTTAGCAAAAGTGGCACAAGATACTTACAAATGTGCTAAAAGAAATACTAAGAAAACAATAATCCACAAATAAATTAATGAATTAAATAAGGCAGATTATAACATGAAAATGATGAAATATATAAAAAGGGTAGGGAACAAGGCAGGGTTCAAATTGAATTGATTGAATATTCAGATATTGGAGAAGATTTAACAGAAAGGTTATTTCCTTTAGATTCTTAGAAATTTTAAATAAATTAGTAAATAAGATAATCTAAAAAACATTACAATCTAATCTTAATAATTTTAGATAGATTATTTTTAAAAAAGGAACAATGACGCATGATCATATTATAATAATTATTATATTATAATAATTTTCTACTATAAATGTAAAAGATTTTAGATACCAAAAAGCTGGCACTTTTTCATCCTTAATAAAGGAGATTGTATTCAGAGAAAGATTCAGGTGATGGTCAAAAGAAAGAAAAAATATTTTCACTTTGAAAAGATGAAGAAAAATTAGTGATCGATCAATGGACTGTTTCGAATTATAATTTTTTTCCCCTCACCATTAGCTCAGAAATTAAATCAAATAGAGAAAGGAAAACGAGTAAACATTGTTAAAATCTGAAGAAATTTTTATTCTGCCGTTCTTTATTCCAGTTTTAATAAATTTAGGACTTGGTGCTGCAAATGGCACTGCTGATTGGGGAACCAAATAAATATTAGATAAAATTTCAGTTTTAGATGATTGTAAAGGTTTAGCTAAAAATGATAACCTTTTGGTTAATTAAAAAAAAATCTTGAACAGGGTCTATGTCAAAATTGGGAATTTCCAACAAAGTGATGGAGAAGAATATAAAAAAAAAAACAAGAATTTCTAGGTGTTTTTACATCAGATTTGTAACCTAAACAAATGAGAAAATTTGAATGTGGTATTATTAATTTAAATATTTCTACAGGTTCAGGTCCACATTGGGTTTGTTATTATAATGATTCCTGTCATGATTTTGTTGAATATTTTGACTTATTTCGTGATTATTAAATTTACTAATTTATATATATATTATAAATATTGAAAATTTTCTCAAAACATTTAAGAAACAAATGAGATACAATTTAAATTTTTTACAGCAACCAACTTCAATAAAATACTACTTATTTTATATGGTATATATAAGATAAAGAAATAAAGGAAACTCGCTTGTGAACTTTTTATATACATTTATTCAAGAGCCAAGTACTTATAACAAAAATTTTGTGACTGATAAATGAATGTAAAATCCTTAAAATTGAAATAGGATGATTATAAAAAAATTCGAAGATTTTACAACGGACTTTTCACCTCATTTAATGTTTAAAAAAATTAACTTAGCATTCTTTTTTAATGGAAGGGTTTTAGTACAATATGAGTTAACATTATAACAATTACAAATTTAAATTAATTGAAGGAAACAATGAAAAATTATTATCATTTCTGATGGTAATTTCACTGTTAAAGGTTTAAATAGATATGATTAAATTATCTGAAAAAGTTCCTGTTTTATTTGGTATTGTTAATGTAAGATAAAGAATTTCAGTTGCATTGGAATTTAAAAAAATAGATTTAAGAATTTGTGATGTGTGAACTGCTTGGTTTGGAAGTTAAATTATTTCACCAAGAAAAACAAAAAGGTCAATAGTTGCAAATATTTCATATGGAAACGATAACATTTATATTCATTATGATATCGTCGACGAAATATTGATTAATAATTAAATTTCTAATGGTATTTATTCATTAATCAATACAAATCCACCTGGAAGTCTAATCTAAGAAAACTGATATTTTTTCTAGTGAATATAAATCACATTCATAAAATTAGAATGCGAGTTAAGAATAAAAATAATGAGTATAGATTTATAATAGATTTAAATCAAGAAAGAGCAGACGATAATTTTATCGCTGTGGATGGAGAATTATCCTAAAAATTTACTATTTGTTGAACTTTTTTTTTCACATTTACATTTCAATTTTTTCCCCCTAAATAAATGAATAAGCATAGATTATATCAAAAAGGTTTTTAAAAAAAAGTAAAGCGGAAACTTTTTTAAAGATTTACTGGTAGTCGGTCACTCAAGTGACCAAACTTATGTGAGAAGAAAATTTATTTGATCGAAAAAAGAAAAGCTGCAAAACATTAAAACTTTTCTCATAAAAATGCGAAGGAGTTTCATATTAATAACTGGAAAAGATTTACTATTTGACAGACACTCATTATTTTCAAAATAATAAATAGAAATTTTTTGAATGCATTGAAATAGAATGAGAAAATTAAAATTCTTATCTTTAGAAGATGCTATTTATAAGTTTAATGTGAAGATTATTTTGTATTCTGAAGATTTTTTGTATCAAAATTAAATGTCGTGAAAAATATAGTAATACGATTACAAATGAAAACATTACTTTAATGAATGGAGATGGTAAGAATATTGCTAAAAAACTTTATTGGAAGCAATACAAGTAAATCCAATCATAATGGGTTTTTTTTTAAATTCAGTTACAGTTGATACGATAATTTGAAATAAATTAAAATATGGGGGGACTTTAATAGACCAGATTAAAATAACAGGGTTTTTCTAACACACGAAAAATAAAACGGAGGATTTGAAAAAAAAAAGTTATCATTTTGCAAAATGTGGTCTAACAACTCATATATGATTTCTGTGAAAAATATTTTTGACATTAAAAATATTGTGAATGAATATCGAAAATTATTGTCAGATTTTCATCTGAGAAGGGAATTTCAAAGAAATAATACGAATATGTTAACAACAAATTTTCTAAATCATAATTTTAAAGTAGGCATTAAAGACGTATCATTGTTTTTACCTTATGTTGCATTTAAAAATTTAGCAGTCATGACTTTTAAAGAATTAAAAGTTTTCGATTCATGAATTGAAATAAATTGTGATCATTACAGAATTGATAAATCTGATGTTCAATTTAAAGTTTTTTTTTTTGAGGTTCTTGTCCAATTTCAACCGTATCAGGCAAAGTTTCAGCTGTTTGTATGATTCCTCAATATATTGATGGGACATGTTAATTAATTGAATATTAAATCATCAGAAACAGACTGGAATATTCACAGTAATTATAAAATGAATTTCCCCGAAAAAGACTATAATTAACTGTATACTGCTATTTCAAAAGCAGACTTCAATACTTTTATTTATTAATCAATTACAGGCTGTATGATTAATTATATTTAATTTGGATAATTATATCCAGTTATATGTTTCGATTTGTCATGTCTTATAACAATTTTACTTCTTTAGAAAGAAAGAAAAAGTATTTTACTATTCATATGGCAATAGAAAAAAAATCAATATTTAAAGAGATTGTTTATTTAATTTTGAAAGAAAAATATTGTTTTGAAATATATCTAAAAATTTAATTACATTTTGTAGAAAAGAAGCCAGAGGTGATTCTTAATAATTTTGTCAATTAATGGTAGCTTGTTATCCATTTTTTGATTATGAAATAAAAGAAGAATCCATTGTACCTCCAAGAATTGATTTTAAATTGAGAGATGATGGGCATTTTGATATTGAAAAGAAGAGATGAAAAAAAATGTTAAAAGAACCTATTGGTGTAAACGATTCAGTTACTAAATTTTAAGTTGATCTGATTCAAACAGATTGAAAATCTAAAGTATTTGAATTACAAAAAAGAAGTCTTGTTCATTTAAATATAATGATTTTGATGTTGGTAAAAAGCTATTGAAATGTTAAGGATCTAATTGACATGTTGTTAATAAGCAATATTTAGAGCAAAACACTTCAGTTTTAAATGATGGAATTTATGATGTGAAGTATTCTTTTGAAACATTTTTCTAATCCACGAGATAAAAATGATGCCGTTCCTAAACAATATGTAGATATGTGCAATAAACTAGAATATGTTTTTTAAAATTCTGGTCTAAATAAAGGTTTTATGAAAAATTGAAACGACAAAATGGATTGGAATTTATTTTGTAGGTAATAGAAATTATGTAACTGAACAGTCAGAACATTTCAGCTTATCAAGAGACATCAGAATTTTTTTTAATAATGAAAATGAAAAATTGCTAGATAAGGATAGCATTTATAAATAGGATGATTTTTTGAAACACTTCATATGAATGCATGATCATGCAGTTAATTTGGATTCTCTTACAGAATACCAGGCAATAAATGATCGATTTATTTTAGACAATGTTGGAAAACTGAATATGATATCAGTTTCTAGATATCAGAATGACTTCGAACTTGAAGAATGGGGAAATGGCAAGGCTCAAGGAAAAAACAGTTACAGTGTGTATCAATAGATGGCTCTGTAAGCAGTTTTCTCTGGAAATTAAAAGACACTCATACGCACGACACATTACATTTGTAATAAAAAAGCGGTGTGTGTGCAGAGGCGGTGACAGTGGGGGACAATTGCCTCCCCCCCCGTCGGCAAGAAGTTGAGAATTTCGTCGGCAGAAGTCTTAATACTTCGGAACGCAAGTGTTGCGAATTTAGTATCAAAGAATATAATAATTTAAAACCCATCTTAGAATCGAAATCTCATAAACAATCGAAGCATCGGAGGAATAATTTAAGTTGGTAGAATAACAATGTTAGACTAATAATCGACAAGGCGATTGGTGAATACATTTTCCTACAATTCTCTGTGAGTCTATTAAAAAATCAGTGCAAAGCTAGGTCGACTGATTATCGAACATAAGATGGAACTGTCACATGTTCAATCCATAGTTTGCTCAAGATTTGGCATAATAACCGACGAGGTGAAAGGGGCCGGTCGTATTTTGCCGACTATTCTTTGTTGGTCGACTAAAAAATCGGAATGGCGTATGTTAAACTGAGAGGTAATCGGACATCAAATTTAATTGTCTGATATTTAGACTATAGTTTGCATCACATTCGGCAAGAAAGTCGACGAGACGAAAAAATGAATAAGATAACGCATTTGTAAACCTTATAATTATTATTAGTAGTCGTATTTTTACCTAAGAAATCAATGTGACATTCTCCTGTGCCGTTTGCGCGATATTTGGCAATACAAGCGATAAAATGATAATGGATTAGATGTTATATTTTGAAGACTATTTTTGATTGGTTGAGTAAAGGCCTTATCACACGGCAAAATATCGTCCGCACTTTCCGTCAGCTATTTTTTATCTCTACCCTCAGAACCGGTCAAGCAAGTTTTTCATAATCGATAACTTTTTCTAACCAGCTAGAAAATGCCGACGATAGTGGTGAAAATATTGTCCGCAAGCGAAATTCGACCAATCATGTGAAACTTTGAAGTGACGTCATTTTCTACTGACGGAAAGTGCCGATGACATTTCGCCGTGTGATAAGGCCTTAAGATATATTCGCTACAGATTCCGGTGAAGTTCAGTCGATGGATTATTGAATGTTGATTGATGAAACTGTCGTAAACGTAAGATGAAACCTTATAGTTTGCTCAATATTTAGCATAATAACCGACGTTAAAAATGTCGCATTTTTCCTATTATTCTTTGTCGGTAGACAATGAAATCGGAATGGCGGATGTTAAAATGAGAGGTAATCGGACGTCTAATTTCACTATCGGATATTCAGCCTATAGTTTGCATCACATTCAGCAGAAAAGCTGACACACACACACACACAGGTACTCAATTTTCTATCTAAGTATGCACTTCAATTGTTCAATGAATTAGTGCCTCAGTTTTTCATATGCTATATTTAACATTATAATCATGCAAAATAGAGTATAATTTTCCTTCTTTTTGAAAATAATAATTTGCAATAACTCTGTAGGAGAAAAATATTTAACAATAACGCATACTTAAAAATAAGGGAGCGCAAATTCAATATCTTACTGCTTTTGAATAAAATTTAGACATTTTTTTTATATAAATATGTATAATTACAAGTTAAAGAGTTCATTTTTTACACGCGCATTTTACATATGTTACTATGACATTTATAAATGAAATAACTTTAATATTTACAAGATATTAATGTTACAAAGTTTTCTGTTTACATTTAAAAAAAAACAGCCACATCCCCTTAAATTTCCACTTTTTACATTGTTCTTGCGTGAGTGTTCGAAAGATCTTTTAATGTCGATTGTTTGGTTGTAATCCTTATTTAAAGATTATTCTGATTATCGAATAGGTAGTGTAGGCTATTGCCTAAAGTCCCTTACAACTTCAGAGATATCCAAGATTTTTTTTTTTTTTTTTAGTTTTTGTGGTGCAAAGCCATTTTTTGTTATAGGGATATTCTTTTTTAGCATATTCTAAATAAAATCAGTGTTCGTTTAAATTGCAGAATGTATATATATTTTAAAAACTTATTTCATGTTCCCAGATTTGAGTGCTTTCAAAGCAGTGAGGTCTTATTCCTGCTTAGTTAGCTGCACAGAGTTGATATATATCACTATTTCAATTCTATGGTTAGCTGAAAGACTCAAAAAATTCCTTCTAAAAAGAACGTACCCTACGATCATAAAAGAAAGGAAAGGGGAACTGCAATAGTAATTCGAAAAATAGTTCCACTTGTCTCATTGTAGAGGATATTCCTTTCAACGTTAAAAGGATAGACATATACGTCCTTGACTTTATGTAGAGGGATTGACAATGTTTCGACAGCTTTCTGTTTATTCTCGTTTACAGGTCTGTATTCATTAATTAAACTATTAGTTTTTACATCTGACTTTGCTAGCTATAAAAGTACTTTGTTAGTAACAGATTAATAATACAAATAATAAAACACTTTTTACAAAATATTATGTATATAAATGTTTCATGGTTTTAATTAAAATCTAAATGTCAATTAAACCAGAATACTTTAAAAAATTCTGATGAATTTTTTTTTATTTCCCAATCGTTCGTATTTACTTAATTGTTTTTTAAATTTGGGAAAAAAATCTGACGAAATATAAATATTACAGGGAAATGAAGCTGCATCATTGAAAAAGAAGTTTGAATTTTAAGATGGTATAAATACATTTCTTGTAGAATAATTTATCCAGAATTTACTGTAGAAAAACGATAAAATTTCCTGTGTATTCTAATTAATTGAATATGTAAATAACTTTCATTCTTTGAAAAATTAACAGTATTCCCTCTTTTTTTTTTTCTTCTAAATAATAAGTATATAAGATTTGATTTATTTTAACCTAGTTCTTTAGATCTATAACAAATATACACAGCAGCAGTGACCAGTATTTATATTAAGATTATATTTTTAATTTTCTCAAAATATTGACTTTTTTAAACCGAGTTTTTTAGATAGCCAATTTTCAAGTTTCGTTTGATGAATATAAAACACACAAATACATTTTTTTAAAATTAAAAAGATGTTCTTTTTCAAAACTTTTATTTCTGAATGACTGAAAAGGAATTAATTCATCAGTTTTGCATTTTCTCTATCTATTACAAGATTTTTCTTTAAAAAATGTGACATAATTCTAACAAAAGAATTAATAAGTAAATAATAATTGAAAAATGATTTTAATAGCAAATATCAACAAGTACAAAAACAAATTATTGGAGCGTAACTTTTGCACATTTTAACCTTTTGTTCTGCTTTCTTTTTTAGAAAATGAATAAAACTCTTTCATTCTTTCCATCGCAATTATGAAATTTCCTTTTCCTGCAAGGGATATATATTGCTTCATGAAGGAACTTGTCAAGCAATTAAGTTCGTTGAATTACATTAAAAAAAATTTCATTTTTAATTTCGAACTTATTAGCAATTTTAAATATAGATACGCGTTACATATCGATACAAGTTATATAAACATTTCAAAAATTACATTATTCAGATCATAAATTCTTTCATGAAATTTAAGAACTGTCATATTCCTATAACAAGAATACGAATAATTCGTTTCTGGAAGGTAAAAAAAATTCTACATCCTTTTTATTCTTTCTTTTGAAAAATATACAATTTTGATTTTTGTCAGCATCGGAATTTTAAAAAGTATTCTGCATGATTCATGAGAATTACTTCAATAAAAAGGGAAGATAAAATAGTTTTTTGAAAAACTACATAAATTTTTTAATGTCAGAAACAGTTTTTTTTTCGGTATTTTAACTTTAAAAATATATATATGCTTCTGCAATTCAGATATTTTCATATTCTTTAATGTATGTATTTAACGTTAGAAAAATATAAACATAAAAATTTAGCTTTTCTAGAATAAATTCTTAAGAACTTTGTTCAGAAACATTGACAGTGCACTTTTCTTTTTTGCAAACTACTATAACGCAATATCTTATTTGTGCACGGAAACGTTTACAAAGTTCTTGTAATTTGATAATGCCCCACATCTGTTAAAAGGCGGGCTAAAATAGGCTGACCTTCGCAAATTTATGGCCGAGTGAAATTTAGTTGTTAAGTCACTCCATCCCTTCAGCGCCGATTGGTTAAATATCTCAATGGTTCCTGCAGAGAGAAGGAAAAACCCCTCCTTCTCTTCAAAACAGTTATTTTCAATCAAAGCAGTAACAAGACAGAAAAGTTTTACTAGTATAAGTCCTTACGGATGATCAGAATAAAATAGAAAAGAATATTTGCTGTATTTGAAATTTGAATGAAAAATAATTGGAGTTATATATATATCTATATATATATATACACACACACACACACCTGTAAAATGTAAAATTGATTATTATTGATTTGATCTGAATCTAAATGTGTGAAATTCTATTTGCCCCCCCCCCCGTTGGATATATTTTGATCCCCCGTCGGAAAATTGCCGCCGCCTCTGGGTGTATGGCATTCACCACATATTGCATTTGAGCAGTTTATGAGTCTCACAATGAATGATCACGCTTTTCTTGCAAAGCACCTTTACAAGAAAGGAGTTTGTATGCTAGCAGCTTTAAAGATTTTCCGTCCATTAAAGAGTATGAAAAGAAACCCATTGTCCGATGTGTGCCAAGGGTCGGACGAAAATGATTTAAAAATTTGAAAAAACAGGTTCTTTTGAAATGAAATCCCGTAGAGAAACGAAACCAATTGCTTGGACGTCTGTAGATGTTATTATGGCATTGCAGGAAGGGGCGAGCATTGGTCTGCAAACCTGCAGTACACAGGTAATTGCCCTAACTTTAGACATACCTGTGAGTATGTTTCATACAATTTTATGCAATATCTTGCACTACTAATCATACAAAATTACCCGTGTTCAGGAGTTATTTCCTTCTGCCCTGCCAATAATACGTATTTTACTTCCAGAATTTTCTACTCTCATGAAACTGAACAACGGATGGCCACTGAGTATTTTTCGTAGCCAATTTCTATCTCCAAGGCTTTGCCAATTCACAAAATTGCTGATTATGGGCAATGGAAAAACTATTCGCCTGCATCAGTACCAAGGAAGTAACTGTATGATGCGGGTTGACTTTCACCATGTATTGCAGATCCATTTTTTTTCGATGGGTCTTACGAACCCCGCTATGAGAGTCTTTTGCGCAGTCAGGTCATTCTTATACTTTAACAGCGTGCGTGATGCGCATCTCAGCACATCGTAAAGCCATTGATGCAACTGCTCCAGAGACATTTTCTTTGTATCAATGTTTCTTTGGGAAAATTCGGTCCAAGGGTAGTTTAAAACCAAACCATTATGAGCTTTTTATGCAGTTTTTGGTCTAAGGATATTTAAAAAGCGATTTTTCCTATCCAAGGTAGTACCACCTTACCCTGGTAGATGGATTTTACACTAATACAGTACCACAACTGTTGAATGACTTCGAAGTCATTTTTTCTCCGTCAAAAAAAAAAAAAAAAAAAAAAAAAAAAAACCAAAACAATTATGCAAATTGGAACAGTACAGTTGGTTTACTGTGCAACCATGTCAAAGCTGTTTAATTTAATTCAAAATATATGTACTGGTAACCGAATCCAGTTTCGTTATGAAGCTTACAGCACCATTTATTGTTACATCACTTTGGAATATTTTTTCGTATGCCATACGTTTCCCACTTCTTGAAATATATTCATTTCAAATTTGAAAACATTCTGGCCAGTAATTCCTTTTTTTTCTTCTGCATTTTGAAAGTTGGATTTTAATTATGATCACTTTGAAGAGAAAATAACCGATTATAAAGTTATGATAAAATTTAGACATACTGGGTTAAAAATTTTACTAAACCGAAACATGAAAACCACATAAACCTTCTTCGATTATTTTTATTCCCTTTTCTTTTTATTTTCTTTGGTTTCAAAATGATATGAAATTCATTAAATTTATTTTTCTTTACAAATATCTGAATTTTTAATGGTACCTATATAATATTCGTACTTGATTTTGAAAAATACTAACCATTGCATATTTTAGCTCAAATTATTTCCCTTCTTTTTGGTGCTAAGAACTATAAAATAACATTTGAACATTTAAAAGTATAGTTTGCTTTTCCGAGTAAGTTTACTATCGTTAAAGCTATTACAAATTAAAAGTCAAAAGTTGGTTTTTAATTTGTAATAGCGCGGAAAATTTGCTTTTATTGTAGATAAATTAAAATTATGAAAAACATTGGAACACGTCTTGAAGTGCCACAAGAACGTTTAAGATTCACAAATTTGAAATTTTTGCGACATTTAAAATATGTTTTAGGAAATAATCAACTTTTGATTTTTAATTCGTAATAGTGCCAAAGAATCGCCTTTTGGTGTAGCTAAAATAAATTTAAAATATAAAAAATATTGGGATGCATCTTGAGTTGCCGCAAGACCGTTACATTTCATAAAAACACACTTTTTGGAGCTTTTTCAAAGACTTTTGCTTGCTATATAAATTTTACTATTGCGTTGGCATGACATTCAGAATGCTGAGCCATCGCAGAAGCTAATGTTATTGAGGTGAGGCGGAGATTTGTCTGCATGTAACGACGAGCTCAGAGCTGGTACCAAGCCAATAGTTTTGCTGAGTTCAGTTAAGTTGGCATCTTCGCACCGTCTATTGTGAAATTGATTAACGTAACTGATTTGTTAGTTTGTGTGCCTTATTATAAGTAAAAATGACTCAAACTAAACGTGTAAAGACAAGACAAATGCCGGAATACCCTATTTTTAGGAAATTTAGTGATTTGCTTGAAGTTGAACTGCCAAATACGAATTTGTTATGTAGTGCTGCTGTTTTATTAGACATAACTTCGAAATTACTTCAATGAAGGGTCCTTTTTAAGTGAAATACGTAATACTTTAATTACAAAATAGAACAAATATGGTCAAGTGCTTCTGTCCCCATTGTTTTTAGCAAAATATTTTTATAGTGATAAAACCTTATTATGCTAAATATAGGATTTTAGTAAAGTCTGAAAGCGGAAAAGGGTCAGATCAGTTTGATTCCAACCCCAAAAAATTTGGAGAAAAGGCTAAACTTTTACTTCATATTGTTGCCTGTAAGTGTGTAAACTTTAATACTTATACTTGTATAAATGAAAGCAAGAACCAGTGATGTAACAAGAGTTTCGAAACGATCATCGCTATAACAGGAAAATGCCTTTAGGTAGTACTGATATAGTTACCATAAGCGTTTTGAGGAAGCAAGAAAAAGTTAAAAAAAATACAGAGAAAGGTTGAATTTAATCATGCAGGAATAAAGAATACCAGTGTGATAGAAGCGGTTACCAGCGACAGTGATCTGTACAGAAGAGCAACAGGATTCTTAATAAAAAGAGGCATGATCTCATGATGATCTCAAGAACATTATATACCTGATTATTCAAAGAAATGAGTGCATTGCTGTTTCAGAAAATATCCTTTTTGTCCATGCTAAGTCATGAACTTAAAATCCAAAAAGAACATAGTTCGCGACATGTTTTAAAAACAAGAACAGAAAGTAGAGGTGGAGTCAGGAAGTTTAAAGTTACAAAGATAAACTTTGATGCAAAGGATTATATCGACATGATCTAACGTAATTGTGTACCCTGCCTCGTTAAAACACGTTTCCAGTGACTTTCAAAAACTTTATACGGAAAGTATCTGAAGCTGAGCCAATCGTATAGTGGACTCGGTTATCGACTTTTACCAGCTTCCTTTCAGATGCAAGTAGCGGAAAGAGCTGTGCAACTGATAGCCGAATCGTCTCAAAACATCTGTGGTTCAAACATAAGAGGAGGATACATAAGAGCAAAAACTGTCTCATGTGTGAATATACCAAAATTTCATACAAAGAATAGTTAAATGTTTCAATAAAGTAGAAACAAACATTTTGCATCTGCAATATTTGTAATCATTAAGAATACAGAAGTAAGAAACTCAAAATTTGACATTAAAACATATTTTATTACTATTATTGTACTTTGCAATCAATAATTTTTTTCCATTTGTAACACTTAAATATACATTAAAAACCTGATAGTTCGAGAAATTTATATAGCATATTTTATCAAAGTTTGTAATTTTTCATTCTTTTTTTATAAACTTTAAGCGCGTTACGGTAGCTCAAGAAGGCTGTTGTAACTTAACCAAGTTTTTAAAATTCTTTTCGAACCTGAAAAGCAACTTTTCCCCACTATTACCGATCTAAAATCGAAACAATTTTTTGAAAGGCCATTTTAAAATTTGTCAATTTTTCACAAATTTTAAACATTTTGCGGCATTTCTAGGTGTTGTTGTATTGCAGACAAATTAAAAAAAACCCTTTTGAGCCTAAAAGGCAACTTTTCCCCACTATTACTAAACTCAAATCTTTATTAAAAAAATTAAGGCCATTTTTGTTCCACTCTATTATACATTCACTAAACAAATGTTCATTATTACAAAAATTCTTTGTTATTATAATATCAACAATCCATTTAAACTTATTAGCTATTTTGTTTATACTAATTTCAATAATTAAAGTTTCTTTTATATCAAAACAATGCATCTTATTATCTACAACATTAGTAACTTTCAAATTAGAATTCAAATAATAGCAATTTCTTTTCAAATGACCCATTTACTGGCATAATAAGAGTTAATTTCTTTAAAAAAAATTTAGATTTGATGAATTTAGGTTCATTTCTAATAGTTTTTTCCCTTTGAATTACTAACAACGACATCCAGTTTCTTATATTAATGACAGGTAACAGTATTATCATTTATCACAATTTTACTTAAATCGCTTTGAATTGTTTGATTCGGTTTCTCTCAGTAATTAATTAAACTTCAATTTTATTCTATTTAAAATACTTATCTGACAACCGATTTAAGATTTATACAATACCTTGATTGTCCCGAAGAAGTATCCTAATGGCTTGAAACGCACAATACATTTCATCTAAAGGGTGTTTGCAATCTTCTTGTCAATTGGACATCTTAATTCTTACCATGAAAATCATAATGCTAATGGGGAAACGCGATTATGAAAAACTCGTCTAGTAGTCGTATTGAAGCTGTTGATGTTGGCTCGAATTGATCCTTCTGCAATGTCCAGAGATCAGATGCACTTTGGACACTGGATATTAGTGTCCTATGCAGATCGTCAATGCCATTATAAACAGTTGTTAATGCATAGTCTTCTCTCTGTTTGAACTTGAACTTCTCTCATCTGGTTGTGGATTCATTCAACTATGGCTGATTTTCATCCACTATTGACCAACATCCATGGTCCATCAGTAAAGGCGTGGCCTTTTCTGGCAGCTTTCCACGTTTTCTTTCCCTGTATTCCGATCAGTTCTTTTTAGAAACGGAAGCAGTTTCCTAAAAACTAAGTTTCCAGAAAATTAGTTCAATCTAGCTGCTTCCATTTCTTAAATATTGGAAAGTCAAAATTTAATAGCGGACACCATCACAAAGCTCAGAAAATTCAAGGCAATCTAAACATCATTTTTTTTCTCCTTTAAATTAAAATCCGGAAAATTATGTGCTCAAAACCTTTGATGGAAGAAAATTTTAGTAGAAATTTGGTCTATAGAGGATTCAACAAATGAAATCAAAGATTTTCTAAATTATATTATTATTTACTAAAATGAACTTAAAAACCATTACTTTGGCTTCATTTAGATACATGTAAGCCAGTTGAAGAATGAAAGAAGAAAAGAACGAAAAACTAACAATAGATATATAAGATACTTACCTTAAATATATGCTCATGCATGAAATTAAGATCAATCAGAATCTATGTGTATAAATCAGAACACGTTCACGATTAAGAAGAAACAATTTGCATGGTGGTAAATCTTAATTTCCAACAATGAGGCCGATCTTCATCAGTAGGTGCGGAAATCGTATTTCACACCGATTGATATGCCCTATCTTGTTTAGGTTATTACATAATTTTGTCCTGGGAATAGCGATATCCGCTATCTCGCGCAGGCACGGTTGTCCATATACATCACTGCTGGACAACCGTTACAGTTTTCATCTTTTAAATTAAAATTTCCAGTTTCAAATCTCTTAAACCATTTGCGGATGATCGCAAATTGATAATTGTAGCACTTTTCCCGTAAACACTACAAATATCAGTAGTATCCTTTGAACTATACTTATTTTAAAGGATGAAGCGTTTACATACCGTAAATGCTTTCTATGGTTATCCATAATGAACAATGTAGCACAAAAATGTTTAATGTGACTGTCATCAGCGAAACTTACTTTGAAAGAGTTCTAAGATAATTGAGACTTATGCCATGGACAGTAAATAGATGAGTTTGTATCTTTATATAAATATAGCCGAATAAAGTCATACTCAGCATGGTGAAATAAAAAAAAACTTAAGGGACACTCTAATACTTAGAGTATCCTAAATATAAGGTAGGAGAGTTGATGTGGCTGCTACGAAATTTTTTTTCCTTTTACACAAGAAGTCATGCTTTTTTTTTGTACAGTATAAAAATATGTCACGTTAAAGTAAAATAGTAAATAAAAATGTCCGGAGATGATAATTATTTTATAATTGATTGAAAACGAAACGTAGTTTGAAACGAAAGGAAAAGTCTAGATCTCTAAAAATTTATGAATTCAATCGTTTCTTTGTAAAATGAAAAAGACCAGTAGTTTATAAAAATTTTAAAATGTTCGGATAAAGATAAATCTTCAGGGGAAATTATTGTTAATGTAAGACAGATGTACATGCTTTTTATGCAAAGAAAATCTGCTGGTACAATGTCTATAACACCATAAAGAGAAAGGGTAAGAGAAAGCGACTTTTTACTCAATAATATTTTCACAAATGTATTAATTATTCTAATGAATGTAATTTGTTGTGTCATGCACAAATTAAATAAATATTTTTATGTAAGATGTAGCTTTTAGAAAAGCTCAAGATGTAATAGGAAACAAAAAAGTAAATTAGTTTGATTTCATCAAATTAGGCTAAAATTTTATACAATTTCTTTTGACGATGTTTAATGTTTTCATTGCAGGTGTTGTTTATTTAATGGCTAAGGCTTACTTGAGATGGAATGACGAGAAGTATTTCCTTTCCTGCCTTGCATGTGGAGATATTGTGTGGAAAAAAGGATTGTTGAAAAAAGGCCCTGGCATTTGCCATGGTGTTGCTGGGAATGCATATATCTTTTTGCTGTTGTTTCGAATGACAGAGCATTACAAGCACTTGCACCGCGCTCTGCAATTTGCTAACTTTCTTAAAAGTGAAGAGTTCAAACAGGCCCGTATTCCTGATAAACCGCTTAGCTTATTCCAAGGGCTCTCTGGTACTGCCTGTTTCTTAGCAGATCTCTTGGAACCAAAACTGGCACATTTTCCTTTGTTTGATATATTTTAAGTTCAGTTTGCTGTAATAAGTATTCTGTAGTTTATTTTGTGAAGAAAGTGACTATAAACAGTGGGGGGGGGGGATAAAAAGTCCTAAAATGTGTGTAATGTATGTATGTAAATGTATGTAATGTTTTTGCCTAGTTTTTGTGTTTGACTTAATTTTTCGTTTTGAAATTATCTTACTAACTATTGTTATTCATTCTTGCACTTATTCATGCTGATTTCAAATCTTTTACTAATTTTTTTTAATGCCGCAAGTATTTTTTGTAGTACAAGTGCCTTAACACAAGAATGAGTCGGATGTTTGTTCATACAGATTAACATCATATATGTTCCAGAATAACACAAAATTCTGCAAATTCGGTACATTTAACATGCATTTTGAAAATTGCATGATTTTTTACATATTTAAACATAAATATTTTTGGACCAGCCGTTGGCTTTTGTTACGATTCTATGTCTTTTTGATATAGAGTATATCAGTTACACAAGAAGTTTTTTCCTGGTGGAAGGAAAATATTTAAAGCTTCAGTTAACTCACGTTTGCAGGATTTTTTTTCTCTTTGAAGTATCATAACCAATTTTATGCCAAAGCTTCTCATTAAAATCCGGAGGTTTTTAATAAGATAGAGATTGCCTTGGTAAGTTCATCCTATTCACAATATTGTCTTCCAACCATCTCTGGACTAACTTTGCACAGAGACATTAAGCATTATTGCCTTGAAAAATTTACGACGGATCCTTAAAAAGGTCTTCCGCTGATGGTAGAATTTATTGTGTAGTATTTTCAAATAATCTCCAGCTTTAACTGTTCCTTTCACAATGTGAGGTCTTCCAACACCACGAGCTCCATTTTATCACTTTCATTTTGTACTTTACTGTGGACTTCAGATAACGAGGGCTGAATTGTTCATGAGTGTGTTGTCTTATAAAGACAATACTTTGACTACCAGGAATACTAAATTGATTTTCATCACTATATATTTCCTTTTCTCTGTCTTCAATAGTCTATAAGATCCCTTACTCACGCCAATCGCCTCTTGCTTTGGAAATTCTTCCGGGATGGTTTTGAGTGAGCTTTTCAGCCTCATAATCCAAATTCAAGCAGTTTTCCTCTCACATTTGTTATACACACATTCGCATTTGATACCAAATTCCATTGTTTCAGAAGTTGTGGGGAATTAAGCTATCTGTTTGAAAGTTGAATCCTGTGCATTACATTGTCTTCCCATGAAGCTGTTTTCCTCGGTCGTCCAGATCGCTTCTCGTCCTCAATAGAATTTGTTTCAGAATATCTTTTGAACGTCCTCACTGCAGTAGAAATTCCCCATGGTATTTTAGTGGCAATTTGCCACATAAAATAACCTTTTACCTTTAAAAGTATTAATTGTACTCTGTATTTTTAAACGGGAATGAGTATTTATCAATAATTTTAATATTTTCCATAAATGTATTTCAAATTCCAACACCAATTCCTTTCAATATGTTTAAATATGTTGCACCCCTCTGCTTTCAATCCGTCTCCATTACTGTTCTCTGACAGGTTGAAATTGAGCATTTCATTAGTTGAATATGTAGTATTCAATAACTTAGCGCTTGTTTTATCATGTTTTTTTTTTCTTCCCAAAATATAGATGAAAAAAACTTTACGTGTATTCTAAAGATATGAAATTAGGCATAAAAATATGTTGGGATTAATAACAAAAGTTAAAATTGTGTGATAATTTCATAACGAAAAATTAATTCAAACATAAAAATTAGGCAAAACGGGGAGTGTATCAGGACCGTATTTTTTCAAGCAGTCTTCCTCTCACATTTGTTATACACGCATTCGCATTTGATGTCAAATTCCATTGTTTCAGAAGTTGTGGGGAATTAAGCTTTCTGTTTGAAAGTTGAACCCTGTGCATTACATTGTCTTCCAATGAAGCTGTTTTCCTCGGTCGTCTAGATCGCTTCTCGTCCTCAATAGAATTTGTTTCAGAATATCTTTTGAATGTCCTCACTGCAGTAGAAATTCCCCATGATATTTTAGTGACAATTTGCCACATAAAATAACCTTTTCCCTTTAAAAGTATTTACTCTGTATTTTTAAACGGGAATGAGTATTTGTCAATAATTTTAATATTTTCCATAAATGTATTTCAAATTGCAACACCAATTCCTTTCAATATGCTTAAATATGTTGCATCGCTCTGCTTTCAATCCGACTCTATTACTGCTCTCTGACAGGTTGAAATTGAGTATTTCATTAGTTGAATATGTAGTATTCAATAACTTAGCGCTTGTTTTATCATTTTTTTCCCTTTCCAAAATATAGATGAAAAAAACTTAACATGTATTCTAAAGCTATGAAATTAGGCATAAAAATATGTTAGGATAAATAACAAAAGTTAAAATTGTGTGATAATTTCATAACTAAAAATTAATTAAAACATAAAAATTAGGCGAAAGGAGGAGTGTATCAGGACCGTATTTTTCTTTGAATCTATGATTGACATACTGAATATGAACGATTTATATTTGTAGTCATTAAATTCGTTCACATTCCTAATTTCATTTAATATTTTTAAAAATTATATTAGGAATGTTATTTTAGTGGTAACAGTGTTTTGTTTTTCCTTTTCTTGTTATTTATGCTAATTGAAATTAAATCGAAAAGAAAAGTTTTCATTTATAAAGCCATTCATATCTGATTATTATTTTATTACATGAAGGAAGTGATTGATTTTATATTAAAGTGGGATTCTCTGACAGGACTGAATGGTGAAACGAAACTACGAGTTTATAGCAAAACTCAGTGACCGAATTAGGCAAAATGTGACCCCAGGCAGTGTATATTGCGAGAAACCCTCCCATTTAATAAACTGATTGATTCAGTTCCAAATTACAGCGTTTTAAAAAATTTAAACAGCATTTTATTTTAAATTATTTTTATCTCTTAAAAATCTATATTTTCATCCATTTATTTTTAATAAACGTTGGATAATTATTTTTTATATATAAATAAAAGTATTTTTTATAGATTATAAGGACTACCAAATAAAATTATTTTGATACAGCAATTAGCACAAATAACAACATATTAGAGAATTTATTTCTCTTTTTTAACGATTTGCCATCTAGAAGAAGTTTATATGTTCAGAAAAAACGCAGTTCTTGAATATACATAAATTTCGTTAACTGGAGACAAGAATTGGCAATATGTGTACTGGCCAAATTAAATATATGAGCTTAATAAGTGAAGTATTAGGCTAATGAAATCTTATTTCTAATCGATGTATTCGGCTAACGGAATCTTATTTCTAATAAATGTATTAGACTTATGGAATCTTATTTTTAATCAAGGACCGAATTCTATTATATTGATCAGACACATTTTATTGCTGGCTTTATTGTAATACTGTTCTCTTGTATCTTCAATTGAAAAAATATTTCTAAAACTAAATTCTTCATTTTAATTGCTGTGCAAGCTACTTAATTATACAAATTTAATAAATCAAGCTACAAAACTGTCATTAAATAAAACATATCAAGTGCAGACATTAATTAATCTGGATGAATAATATCTTAGATAGAATCAACATGATATCATACGTTTTAGTTCCTTGATTAGTTTATTTACCACTCTTTTATACATAAGCTGTACGTATTCTATGTATGTTATTTTAAATAAGTGATAGATTTGACCTGGATGTGATTTTTTCTTATGTAATTTTTGAAAAAAAAAAAAAAATTCATCATATTGTGGAAATCTAATATTCCCACAACATTTCCATAGTTTATCTGAGGTACAGTCAACATGTATGAAATAGTGTGTTTTAGTTCCTTGATTATTTTATTTACGACTTTTTTGTATTCAGGCTTTAAGAGTCCTGTGCTTGCTGTGTTAGATAAATAGACTTGTTCTAGATGTTATGTGAGGTTTTCAATGTGATTAAAAAAGTCATCTTTCTAGAAATTTAATATTTTTAATTCATGTTTATCATTAAGTTATCCGAAAATTCATCTGCAGGTAGGTCAATATGTATGAAATAATTTCTTTCAGTTCCTTGATTACATTATCACCACTCTTTTATATATAAGCTGTAAGAATTCTATGCATGCTGCTTTAGATAAATAATATTTGTTCTAGATGTGATGTGATGTTTTCTATGTGTTTTTTAAAATAATTCACCATATCCTGTAAATTCAATATTTTTCACATTTTTCATTGTTAAGTTAATCGAAATTTCATCTGAGGTGGATCGATATGTATGAAATAATTTGTTTCAGTTCCTTGATTACATTATCACCGCTCTTTTATGTATAAGCTGTAAGAATTTTATGCATGTTCCTTTAGATAAATAATATTTGTTCTAGATGTGATGTGATGTTTTCTATGTGTTTTTTAAAATAATTCATCATATCCTGTAAATTTAATATTTTTAACACTTTTCATTGCTAAGTTAATCGAAATTTCATCTGCGGTGGATCGATATGTATGAAATAATTTGTTTCAGTTCCTTGATTACATTATCACCGCTCTTTTATATATAAGCTGTAAGAATTCATTACATTATCACCACTCTTTTATATATAAGCTGTAAGAATTCATTACATTATCACCACTCTTTTATATATAAGCTGTAAGAATTCATTACATTATCACCACTCTTTTATATATATTCTGTAAGAATTCTATGCATGTTGCTTTAGATAAACAATATTTGTCATAGATGTGATGTGATGTTTTCTATGTGATTTTTTAAATAAAATTCACCGTATTCTGGAAATCTAATATTTTTAAAACATTTTCATTGTTAAGTGATCCAAAAAACTCATCTGAAGCGGAATCAGCATGTATGAAATTATGTGCTTTAGTTCCTTGAGG
>JAPMOQ010033694.1:7269923-7288444 GCA_026543055.1 Argiope trifasciata
AAATGGTAGATTTATTTTAGATGTGATGTGATGTTTTCTATGTGAATTTTTTATAAAGCTCATTGTATTTTAGAAATCTAATATTCCTAAAACATATGCATTATAAAAGGATCTTAAAAATTCATTTGAGGTGGAATCAATATATATATAACAGTGTTTTTTAGTTCCTTGATTATTTTATTTACCACTCTTTTATATATAAGTTTTAAGAATTCTACACATGCTGTTTTAGAAAAATGATAGGTTTATTCTAGATTTGATGTGATATTTTCTATGTGATTTTAAAAAAAATCATCATATTCTGGAAATTTAATATCTATAAAACATTTTCATTGTTAAGTGATCCGAAAAACTCATGTTTCCCTTTTCCTTGAAATATTAAGATCTTGATGCCAAGAAATTTTATTGCATGACATCACGCTTCAACTCGTGCCAGTGTTCCACTTCTTTTTTATACATTTGATGTATTGTGGGATCAATTTTCCCAAAGAATTACCTCGGAATAAAGATTTTTATGTTGAATTTATTCATGTTCTGTAATTCTTAAATTGTTTTTCGAAGCTTTAAAATATTCAATAAAGGAATTTATTTTTTATACAGAGCTATTTACATGATAAGCAGTGTAAGTGCCATGTGTGTGTGATTACCATGCAATGTAGCATGGTAAGCACTATTTACATGGTAATAGAGCTATGCCGCTTTTCGTTTTTTTGAATCGATTTTTTTTATATCAATGGTATTATGACCACGAATCCTATTTCAGACTGCAGTAAATTGTATAGGGATTGATTGAACAAAATTAAAATATAATGCCTTAAAATTCGCCATTGTAAGATGTCTCCTTTCCGAAAACTAACACAGCTACTCCACTTTGGACTCCTCCGTGATTTGTTCTGTATTTTTCTTGTTAGTTTTTCCTATCCTTCCAATGATGGCGCTTGAAACGGTCATAACAATAGTTTTTGATGCGAATTGAATTGAATTTTTAGTTCTTAAGACTTGAAGTCAAATTGGTAGAATTTACCAATTTTTGATAAAATCATCTGTCATGTGTAGGTTAGATTAGTTATATTAAGATTTCATTTTAAAGCAGCACTAGAACTGTTTTGGGACGGACCTCGTAATTTTAATCGCGGTCAGATGACGAGCACTACACCTGAGCTGGTAGCCCCTCTCCAAACTTCCATGTCACACCAGCGCGAGGCCGAAGGCCACCGACGGATTTAGCATGCCCCAAACTCGCTTACAAACGATTCTTTGGTGGAATCAGGTCCCGAATCTGAAGCCGAAACTTTACCACTAGGCCACCGCGGCTCCCAAAAAAATCCTCTATCGTAAATCCTATTATGGGGATTTGAAGAGATGTATACATTCCAACTTATTTTCATGGAATTTCTGAAGCAAAGTTCATTACATTTTCAGAAAGAAATGTAGATTTTTCAAAGGACCAGTGGTGGATTTCCGCACAGATGTTTGAGGCTGTCGCCTCGTGACTTGAGGAGCCTCAAAATCTATATCGTAGTGCTGAATCGGATTTTTTTTCTCTCATTGCAGATTTTCTCATAATTTTCCCCCTTTTACTTATGAAAAGCAAAGAAAAAAGGAAGAGAGAAAGAAACAAAAGGAAAAGAGTAAACCAACATAACTTTGAATGAGAAAACTAAAAATAAAGAATTTCAAAAGTAGTGACATTCAAGAAATTTCTAAGATATAAAAAATTATATAACTTAGGAGAAAAATTCCTCGAAATATTAAAACCATTTCTAAATAAACTGCAATATGATTGGAAAAATCATAGGATTTGAATATTCTTATTAACTGAGGGTGATATGGCGGACCGAGACGAGAAACAATCTAAATGCTGCGGTTTTTTTTTTTTCAGGAACAAATGAGCAACTTTGTTTTATTCATTTGATTTACAAAGATAGTATACTTAAATGCATTATAATTAAAACGAACTTTTTGTCAAATTTCAGAATATTTTTATCGTGCTTTATTCCAAATTTGTTTGCAAATCCATGTTTCCTTTCGCTGACTAACTGACTCACAAGTCAACAATTCTCAGCTAACATAAAATAAAGGGGGGAAAAGAGCCCCCTTTTACAAGAAACGGCTTGTCGATGTTGGGGAGGGGTATTGATTTGTATTTAAAACTAGTTAATTACATATTAATTCTGAAAATTTTAATTTGTCTCTTTAAATGCGTTATAATCAAATGCATGCTGTGTTTAGCAAGTTTGTGTTATGTATGACGCTTTAATATTTACAATAATTAAATTATAAATTGTTTCAGGAAATTTAAGAAATATCGGTCTTATGATTTCTTTCTTCTTCCTTCCTCGAAAAAGGGGGGGGGGAAGGGCTTGGTGTTTTTTTAATAATTATTTTGATTTTATGTTGTTGAAAATTAGCTTTTTATTTTTACCGGCATTAAATATTTTGAAAGCACACCGAATTATATATATATATATTTATTTTGTAGTAAAAAATTATATTTTATTTCAACTATTTTTTAATTTTAATTCAATGCTATATAACGCTTGAAAAAATATTTGGTTCTGACTCTTTTGCGTGTTCGTCCTCCTAAGTAAAGTGTGCTCACCCGGCGAAGAAAATCTTTTTAATTATGTTAAAAGCACTGGCAGTAAACTAAGCAGAGGCAACGTGAGAATTTTTTTTCTTTTTACCTAGGGCACATTTACGAGCTCGAAGGGTCTTGTAATTTGATGCCTCCACATCTGTGAAAAAGGAGGTTAAAGTAAGCTGACCCTTCTAAATTTGTAATGTCGTATTCGCATTGCTCCGGAAAGAGGGGTGCAGTTGCTTTTGAAGATAGGACCCCTGACCATCTGAGGGCAGAAATGTGACTACTAGCTCATACGAAGATGACACTCACAAATTCAAAAACCCATTTTTACGGGTGGGGGAAGCTTTTTGAGACCGCACAGATAGAATACAGGCTGAGGAGCAACTATGCCCGAAGCCAGGACTTCCAAATCAGGGCGAAGACGCGCTACACCTAAGCCCAGACGCCGGCCTAAATTTATGCTCGAGGGAAATGAGGTTTCAATTCACATTGGACAAATATCTCTAATTGTTGCCAACTGCTAAAGACAGGATAAGATCAAAGATTAATAATAAGAATTTAAAGTGTAAGAACAAAGATTTAGCAACAAAAATTTAAACAAACGTGGAAAAAATAGCTGTTTTGAAAGAAGCAAGAAATCTTATTGTTTTAAAGATTTGTTGTATTAATTATTTTCTTATAAAAACCTGATTTTTAAAATTATTTCAAAAAAAGATCTGCGAGTATAAATTAATAATAAAGGCTCATGATAAAATAGAAAAGTGCATTTAATATATTTGAATATCGTGAACATTTTGGTCATGAATTGGATATCGAGCAGTTACAAATATATATGTCGTGATAATTTCTTGTCTAGTATAACAATCTTAACTGTCGGAAATAACGAGATTTTTATTCTTTTCTGTATGATCATTAAAACACTGCGATTTTTGATATAAATCGGTGAAATATTTTAGCAATTAATTGTACATTTGATACATATTAACTCTTTCTCTTTTTAATAAGTTAAATTCCACGAATCTTTTAAAACGATCATTGTAGTTATAAGTTTAATAACCAGAGCAGAACAGATTGTCAATATGACAATAATGAACTTGCATTCGCGAGAAATATCGTGTTTCGCAATTATATCATTTTAAAACTTCAAAAGTGAAAGCTTTATTAGCTTATCTTAAATTTTAAGTTTTAAAATTACGTTTGTCATTTGTTAAATACATAATTATAATTTACAAATTTTTCGATGTTAAAACTATCACCAAAATAACACGTTAATGCTTTTTATTAATTTTTCACGTAATTTAACGTGAAATTATTTTATACATGTTATTCCTTATCAGATTTCATACTGGAAGTTGGAAAAACTTCCAAGTTATTAAAACTGAAGCAAATTAGATTGCTGATAATAAGAAATATAAAGAAAGTAGAAAAAGGAAGAGAAAGTATCAACTTCGATGAAGAGAAAGGAGAAGCCTGCTTCAACGAAAACCAATCAGTCATAATTAATATTCATAATTTAATATGTGATACTTTTATTTCAGAAATTTCTCAAATGAGCACTATATACAACAGTATTTTAAACGATTTTCAAATATGTTTTGATGGCAACTTAGAAGAAAAAGCTTTTAACATTCGCATAATGAACTTAATGACAAAATGTGGCGATGATATTGAATATTATATATGTGGTATGTATAAATTGATTGCGGATGGCTTACATTCAACATTTTCTTACGTGGAAACAATTTTAAGCATTTTCCTCACGTTGCCAATTTGCAATGCAAACCATGAGAGATAATTTCCCTTTTTAAAACGCGCCAAGAACTATTTAAGAAATACAATGAATCTACCGCATTTAAACGAGTTTTTACTATTATTCATTGAAAATGAGGTAGTACAGGAATTAGATTATGAAAAACTTACTGACAAATTCACCAAATTAAAAGCAAGAAAAGTGATATTTTGTATTTTTTATGACTTTCAATACTTGTTTCTGTTTTTTGTACACATTTTATCTTCATTTTTTTTTGCGTCTGTTCCTTTTATTGCCATTTATCATTTTAATATCACTTAATATATATATTTGTTCTTCGTAGAAAAGTATAATTCCCTGTTATTATTCAGCATTATAATTTTTATCATCACCATCTAAAAATATAAACCTAATTTTACTTTTTATATCAGAAAATATGTGAATAAATTGAATTTAGGATATCAGTGCATTTTGTGTTATATTTTTGTTTCGTTATATGATTTTAGAGCACAATGCTCTTTTTCATAATTTATATAATATCTTTGCATTCTTAGATTCAAACTCGAGTCCATTGGGTCCATAGCCGGGTAACATAACCGCTTTATAAAAGTGTACACTCATGTCTGGAAGTTCTTATTTGGCTGATGAACTTAAAACAAAGTTTTGAAGAAATGTAAATAAAAAGTTACTGAGTAGAAAAATCAATTTATCCTTATATGATAACAATTTTTCTTATAAAGAAAAGGTGAAACTTTTTTCATCTATTTGATATATACATATAGTGTAAGAATTGCTATAAATTATGAGCAGAGTTAAAATCAAAAGTTTAAATATTGTTAATTCGTATTACTTTCTTGCTATAAATAGAATTCACCTAAAAGGGGGCCTTAAAATAATTTAGCGCCTGTGGCCTCATGTTGTCAAAATCCGCCACTGCAAATAACAGTACTTTGTTAGAAAAGATATGTAGAAATTAGAGAACAACTAACGACCCATGCTACACATTCAACACCAATATAGCAATTAAGGCTCATACCCGGCAGCTGAGCATAAATATTAAATATATAATTTGTCAATAAATATTAATTTCGGATTTTAATTGGAGTCGAAGCATAACTAAATGAGTACTCCTAGTATGTCATGGCTAGTGCCCAAGAATGAGCATAATGTCTAATGTCAGTCAAAACGATAAATATCACCGCTTAAAAACACCGCTTTCCCTACTGATGTACACTGTTTTATTTGACTCTGAAAACACATTTCAATTATAAGGATGATTATCATAAGACGTATATGATGAAAACGAAATCGAAATAATTAGGGATATACCAGCCGTTTTCGGAGACTAGCTGGTCTGTCCATCATACATTTAATATTACTTTAATTATGTCAATTAATTATAAAGTTCTTGCAATACATTTAATTTTTGTTAAGTTAATGCATGAATTGCAACAAAAAAACAAGAGGGAAATTAAAAAACGGGAAAGAAAATATTGCACCAGAAATGCATGAAAACACTACTAAAATTTTTTATGTATTTATATGAATGTTTTACATCTAATAGCATTAACATGTCAAATCTTTTTGTTCAATAATTCAAAAGGTTTTAGAAGAAAGATTAATTCTCTGAAATAAATAAGTTCAATGGATGATTTTTTAAATTTTGATCATATATAGTTGTAAATTATTATGAGAAATGCGAATTTCTGTTTTTTAGCTTTTTATGAGAACTACTATTTAAGCAAACTATAATACACAAATAATTAATATAACTTGCGAAAAGAATTATTTTGAGTTGATGAGAGAATTATTTAATGTTGGAGGTAAGAAGTCGATATATTGAAGCTAACAGAACAGAAGAGTGAATTTTTAAAATTGCTTTTCATTCATTGCTGATAAAAAAAAAAAGGTTAAACAATGAAAATCAACTATATTTTGCTAGGCAAAAAAAAGGCAATGCATCTGCTATGTTTAATGCCTAATTTTTAATTAACCTAAAATGAATGAAAAGAATAAATAAATAATAAAAATGAAAATAATAAAATAGATTTTTATCTCCATTCAAAACATTACAAGAATCCAAGATCGTAGATTTCATTCTTTATACATAGAGTCATTGCAGTCAAATGTTATTTCGAATCATAATAACATAAAAACATTTATTTAATCAAAATTTTCATCAAAATGTTTTTATTATTTTGAATGGTTGAAGAAGTTTACTTTGAAATAAAAAATTAATATACAATAATAAAATAAATAATTTTTTATTTTATTAATAAGTTATTTAATAAGTAATGAATAAGTTAAATAATATTTTTTAATAGATGACTGAAAAATTCTTAATAAATAAATGCATTTTAATAACGCTAAAAAATTAATTTCCATCAAATTCAGTTTCAAATAGACAAAATATCAGAAAAATTTCTGAAGGAGTATAAAAAAAGGGAAACGGGGGTTAATCCGTGCTTTGGGTCCCCTGCTTGGCTCATTTTCAAAAAGTTGCCAACTGGCGCGTTTTTGCGTAGTGTCTCTCTGAGCATTCAACTCCGTGAGACAACAAGCAAAAACGCGCCAAAAGGCGCCAAGCAGGGGACTTAAAGGTCATTTTCACCAAACAAAATTTTGCAATAGGAAATGAAAAAGATCAGAATAAAATATAAATCACCACAAATATGCGCATTTGCCAAATCTTATAATTCCTATTACAGCTATTTACTGGCATTGAGATAGTTCTTGTTAGCGCCTATAGATGGCTGCAGACCGTTAGCGCCTCTACAGGCACTAATTGGAATTTGTCTTGATCCTCTTATGCGTTCTCCGGTTAACGCTATTCATCAGCTGTTTTTTCTTTCCTTGAGATCTACGGGTTGAGTTAAAAGCGCATATTACATATTGAATTTTTGTGTCTGAGAGCCAAATATTTGTCATAATTTGAAATATGTGCCGTGAGGTAAGGGTTAGGCAGCTTCAGGAAGCTGAAGGACACATAATTACGTTGGAATCAAGATCCGGTGAAACATATCGCGGTAAACTATTGAAAGCCGACGTAAACATGAACTGCTTGATGTCTGGGGTTACACTTATTTATAAGGATGGAAAAGTTTGCTCATTTGAAAGTATGTACATCAAAGCCTCAAAAATACGATACTTCATTTATCTGGACATGATTATAGATGGGCCCAAGTTCAGGAAGATCCGACCCAGAGCCTCTGGTCTAAGTTCCAATCGCGGGAACGCAGTTTCTCCAGCACAAGGTAAATTCTAATGTTCTGTATATGCTACTTTTTGCCAAAGATAGTGTTCGAATTACACTTGTTTTGCCTAATGATGTTCAAGTTTGTTGATATTAATTTAAGATTGATTCATTATACATATGAAGTCTGTTTTTGATTGCATATGTTTGTCAATGATTATGTTAATTAATTTTATAATATTGAAGTTAACTCATTCGATGATATGCCTTTTGGGATAAATTTTGGCACATCTAAAATTTAATGAAATTCTGTTATTTAAAATAGAAATTAAACGTATTCATTGCAGCAGTTGCAATATTGACAGTTGGGGGGTAGATAGAATCTACTAAACGATAATTAAGATTGGTTTTAGTAATAATCCATTCCAAATTTATTTATTTATTCAGTTTTTATTTCTTTGCAATATATATATGTTAAGTAACTATAAAAAACTGATTGCTGATATTATAAAACAATTTATAAATTCTTACGGCGTTTATTTTTATGTAATAATAAATATTCTTTGTTTCATTTTAATCACACTTTTGTTTTTAATGTTTTTTCATATTTGTTCTTTTTTTAATAGATATAAAAAGCTCTTATTACTTACATGCATGCAAATAGACAATCTTATTTGTTGTTAATTCTTTTTTAGAATTTATGAGAGTTATTTGGAGGAAGACATTTGGTTATGAGAGTTTATTGAGTGATAACAGCTGCAATAATTTTTCATTAGGTTGCCTTACCTTGCATGCAATTTTGCTTTTAGGCTAGTTGAGTTTGAAACTTTTTGAAAAATCTAGTTTAAAATTATGAATGTTGATGAAAGAATTGTATCCATTTTTCTGCTTTGACTGTAAAATTTGCTATACTTTATTGAAATTGAAATACTGAGGAGAAAATTATTTTTGGGAGAATTGGATTGTTTTGAATCAAATTTTATAGAATTAGGTTAATGTATTTATTCAAAATGGGGGAAAATTAGAACAATTTATTTGAAAGAGCAAACTAAAAGTGTATAGGGTTAAAAATTTATAAGTAAACCATAATGTATTATAAATATGGGAAACCAAGCTAATGTTTTATGCAAATGGGAGTTAAAAAGTAATTATTATATACATACCCACATATATGTGCTTATTTGTATGTATGCAATGAATGATTTTTTTACAACTGGAAGTTAAAAAATTAGTTAGATTCCTTTCTAAACCTATATACAATTGGAATTGTTTCTCATACTGTTTGATAATGGATTGTAAAACCCTCCGAGTTTTTGTGTATACATTAGGATCAGTTTAATTCAACAAAATAGGGATGAGAGGAAAGATAAAAGGAAGAGATGTTTACATTTAACAATGAGACGTAAATATTATAGATAATTAGTAATACTGAAGGAAAAAAGTACTAATGCACAATAAAATATTTTGGAGCAGTTTATATATGATGTTAGGAGCATAAACATTGAATTAAATTTATAATTATAACTAAATTATAAATTTCTGTTCTTAAAATTTAGTAATTTTTTACAAAATAATAATGATCCTTTTAATATTAAAATGCTTCTTTTTTATATGTTATTAAATTTTCTTGGCAATATTTCAGTTTTCTGTTTTCTTCTTCTTGGTCACAGTATTTAATGATATTAGATAAAATTTTCTTTGTACCATTCATGAAAGCTTTTTTGTCTCTTGATCTAGCCATATCAATATGAAATTTTGACTCCTGAAAATAAAATGCAGTTGGAAATGAAATAACACTCACATACACATGAAAAAAAAAATTGAGCTAAAAGATATCTAAAATAGGAAAGCCAATGTCAAAGATGAATAGCTCATTGCTCCACATCTTGCCCCTTAATTAGATGGAATTGTCAAAATGTAGTTGTTTCAGAATCCCTTTATTAACAGTAATCTGTTTGTACTGGTTTCTGCCTTCCTGTTTGTACTATATCTTGGCTCTATCTAATTACTAAATACTAGCTAATTACTACCTACTAAATTTTAATGATGGTTAAAAAAATAAGTCTACCTTTTATCATGAAAAAAAAAATAACATAATTTAAAGAATGCTATTCCTACTTTAATTTATCATAGAAAGTGTATATATCTAAATGAAGAAATGTTCTTATACTTAATACATTTTGTTTATTATTTCAGCCACCTCAGGATGTGGATATGCCGTCATACCCTTTTAATCATCAGAACGAGCTGTTTCATCATTTTGTACCATTTCTCATTACCCAACATTTTTAAAAAATTTATTACCATTCTTAAATTGCTATATTACTTTATGATATAGTATTTGTCTGAAGTTCCTTATGTTTTAACGTTGTAAGCTCTATTATTTGAAATAAAAAGCATACAAAAAAATTGCTCAGTTTGTATCCAACAGTTTTTTTAATGTTAAAGACATACAATGTTTTCGACGTTTTAGTCTGAGAAAACACTGCAGACAAGTTATTTGCTTGGGAAAAGAGCAAGATCATACGAAATTCTTTCTTTTTCTTTTTTCCTTTAGCATAAGTAACTTCAAAGAATATTATTTTTTAGGAGAATTTAATACTGAAAATTCTTACGTAATATTATATGCCGGATGCATAGTGTCATAAAAGGTCCTTAAAAACTGCTCATTTTTCATAGTCTGATATGCTTATTTTTTTACCCATGTGCTTATATTTTCCTTCTGATGCCAAAAAGAAAAGAAAAAAACATTTTTTCACGCTGAACTGCCCCATTATAGGTTGTATTTTCTTTGCATTGTTGTATTTCTCAATGTTTAATAAATACGAAGGCCAGTGAAAATTTTTTAATCTCAGTTTATAGAAATATTGATCGAAATAGGAAAATGTATGTGCTTAATTTTTACTTGCTTCTTCTTTCACTTGTTTAGATATGGAAAAAAAAATTCTTTTTGTAATTTTATGTATTTTATTTATTTAAGTCATAAAAGCATGACTATTGGTAGCTAACTATAATTTCACCTCAGAGTTGCTTTTCTACATTTGATTACTTGTTGACAGCATTTTTTAATTATACAATATTTAGTGACTCACTATTAGTGAAATTCAAATATTTTGAACTTTTTATCTATATGATGGATTGTGAGTATTTCCTTCATCGTGGATATCAATGAGTGAATGCACTGAATGATTCAAGATTTTCAAAAATAAACATATAGAGAAATTCTTATGAATTTTACTAACTTCTGTTAAAATTTCATCTTCTCAGATTTAATTTGGCCTTTCAATTTATTCTTATTTGTCTTAATTTATTGTGATAATTGAAGTTTGTTGTAATTTAAGAATACAATGTTTCTTTTAGTTTTAAAAGTTGCATGGTAGTAATTATTTTAAATTAAAAAGATGAAAATGATAAATTTCAACTTAAGCCAGTGTTCTTCCTGAATTACTTTATGGGTCAAAAACATTTCATTTAGCAAATTGCAATTTGAGTTAGTTTTCTATTGTGCTTTTGAAATATAATAAAGTAGTATATGTAAATTTTTAATGTGAATTAAGTTTTAAATTATCGATGCTCCTGTATCTAGATATTGCTGTTGTTTGTCAGTTGTCTTAGTTAACATACTTTCCTTTTGATATATGGATAACCAACATGTTTATGTTGCCATTGACAATAATATAAATTTGTGTTCATGTGTTCACATAATTTAATTAAATATTTTGTAATCTCTTTCTGTGGCCAGGGTTCATCATTCATATTATTCTGGAGCAACCTTAAGACATTTGGAATGATTACTGTCATTAGAGTCTTGCATCCAAGTACTAGCAAATTGTATTTTAAACTTATCCAAAATGAAACCAAGTACTGATTTATTTTTTGATAATCAGTTTTAAAATTTTCTTGTTTTTATACCTACTTGCTGGCCTGCATGAACATTTTATATATATATATATATATATAGAACTATCAGTTTTGAATAGTTTATTGCATCTGCCCCAGGAAAAAAATAGAAAGAAAAAAACATGTTGTTTAATTGCCTTTCAGAAGGATCACTGCTTCCTGGAAAGATAGGTAGTACTATTTTCTCTTTGCTGAAAGGCACCAATAGCCATAAAAATATGTATGGTCCTTGTAGAAGAGGTATAGAAGAGGTTGTGTGTAGTAACATAAAATGTACTACTATTTTCTTTATTCCTTTGAGAAAAAGTGCAGAAAGTTCTAGTATTTCTCTTTGCATTAACAGATTCTTTACTGATAAAACTAAAAAAGAATTCTATGACACACTTATTTCTACAATAGGCATATTTAAAAAAATGCAATAAATGATTAGAAGTTTTTATTAATTTCAGTTTCTGAATTGAATTATCCAAAAAAATTTCTGGCAGCTTAGAATCAGTCAAGTTTTGTTCTTTTCATTATTTTACTTTATTTGCTTACAAAAGCATGACTTATAGAACAGACATAGCTCTGTAAATATGTACAGACATTCCTTTTTTTTGTTTATTTTATCAAGGATGTACATGATAAATAAGAGTTCAAGTTTTCAAATAAGATTTTTTTCTTCTGTAATTTGATGAAAGGAAATTCAATTTTTACTTCTTTATGTGATGCAAATTTGAAATTACACACATTTTTTTTTCTCTGATTATTCAAAATTTTATTTTTTCATGATTTACTTACAGAATGATCTATCAGTTTACTTACATTTTAATTCTATGTGCATGGTACTAACTCTGGTTGTAAATTTGAGGGAAAAAATCCATAATATATATAATAGTAATTTACTAGAAAACCCCCCTACTAAAATAAAATCCTATTTGTGAATTCAGTAATAAACATATAACATTTTCAGTAGTAAACATATTTTTTAAAAATGTTTTTAATTAAATTGTTTTGCATTCTGGTTGAAAGCTACTTCAGTAAATATACTATCGAAAATTATTTGCAGTTAGGCCCTGCACCTCCTAAGGTTAGATGTGATATTAATAGAATTAATCTAGCCATGCCAACTTACTTGATGAATTACATTTCATTACAACAAATGAATATTTTAAATTAAATTGAAAAGTAAACATAAAACCATCTTTTTGAAGATCAGAGTCGGTAAATTGATGAAATGGATTGGCAAATAAAAGCATGGAAATCGGTTATGTAAACACTGGGTCTCAGTACAACACCTCCTAAAGTACAAAGATGCAGATTTGGCTGCAATTCCAATAGATCAATATTAGTAAGTAGTTTGATGAGTAGTAGCTGACTGCAAGCTAGTAGCTACCATCCTATCTTTTGCATTTCTTTAAGAAAACTACAAATTAGACAGGTATGATGGCATTTGTATTTTTCTTAAATAGATACTTTTTTCAATAATATAATGCTTTTCCATTGTTCACTATTCAACTACAAAGGAAATTATGATAATGATCCAAAGGTGTCAATTTAAAAATTTCCCAAAGATGAAAAATTAAAAGCTCAATGAACTTGCAATCTCTTTCATGATGATTTTAAGTCAAGCAAAAACTCAAGAATAAGTGCAGCTATTAAGTAACTTTCTCGAAAGATAATAATTAGGTAATTTTCAATTTGATTTTATATTTGAATGCTTGAATATGCTCTATTTTTAGATTTTAATTGTTAGTAATGTTATTAGTAACAGTTTAAATTGTTTCTTTCATTTTTTCTTTGTTTCAGTTTTGAATTTATGGAATTAATTTTTATTTTATTTATAAATTGAAAAAAAATTATTCAATAATAAGCTTGCATATTGTCACGTAATTATAGTCAAGCATGTTTAGCAGCAGCACAACACATTCTCAAAGTATAATTTTAATTGTGTCTCAATAATTTTTCTTGTGACAAGTAAATTTTTTATATTTAACAATGAAAATTTCACTCTGTTTTAATAAGGATTGAAATCTTAATTAATCTTTAACTCAATGTTGTATAATTTTAACTGTAATTATTAAACATACTGTATAACCAAATACAATATATACAAGCATGATAAATGCAACATCCCAATTCATAAATTTTGAAAACATACATTAAATTAAATAAAATTAAATTGCAGTAATTTTTTATTTTGTGGATATTTATCTACATCTTAAAAATAATTATATATATATATAATCTCATCATTGGTTAATTCTTATTTATCTTCTACACTTTGCAAGGCCTGTGAACTGCATTCGAAGGAGGAAGAAAAATTTGGAATCTTTCCATGAAGAAAGTTTCTGTATTCGGATAATGAATATATTTTATAGTTCATTGTATAGTATTAAAATATCGTTGATTTGTGATGTGTGCATCTTGTAATATAACATGTATGCTTGCTACACAGTTACTGAATATACATTTCTAACTTTCCTTGCATAAAATAATTTTATTGGCCCAGTTGAAGCTCATTAAAAAATTTTGAAAGTCTTCAGTTGTTTTTATCATACAAAACTCTTTTTAAATAAATTGACTTAAATTATCTTATTAAAGATCTTTTTTATAAAATTTGAGAAATTGTAATTATTGCACTCCAGAATATCCTTTGGGTTTTGCATCTTGTCAGAGCTTGCATACATTATTTAAAAATGTTTTTAAATAAAATGGTTTAAACTGTCTTATTCATGACCATTTTTTTAAAAAAATTATGAGAGAAGTTATATAAATATTGCACTCCAGAATATCCTTTGAGTTTTTCTTCTTGTGAGAACTTACATACTTCATGCAAAAATGTTTATAAATAAAATTTTAAATTGTCTCATGCATGCTCATTTTTTTAAAAAGAGAGAATTAATGTATATTAATTCTCCATAATATTCTTAAATTAAAATTTTATATCTACTTTCAAATGATAGGCTTTATAGATATTTTTTAATATGAGTGATAGAATAAAATTTTAAAAATGTGATTCTTAAATTAAAATTTTATATCTACTTTCAAATGATGGGCTTTATAGATATTTTTTAATGTGAGTGATAGAATAAAATTTTAAAAATGTGATTTGAATTTTAAACAGTCTTATGAAGATAAAAATGCCTTATATAATTGGACCATAATTTTATTACAGCGAAAACAAGATGTTTACTGTAGAGAAGGCATGAAACTACATTTCTTTCCCTGTTGGGCTGTTGAGATTGGCAGCTACTTTAGATGATTCATTTCAGCCTTCTGGAAGCTTAATACTTTAGAAGGTGTTGCTCTGTCAGTCTTATCTTGGCAATATTTGTTAAAGATTTAGATTGGTGGTGAGCAGGGAATCATTAATGAAGTATCTAGGTATCATTACCTTTAATTTGAAACAAAATTTTAAAAATCAGCATTATGGCTGTGGCCAGGGATCTTTGTAATTTTTTTTTTTTTTTTACCTGAGATAATATAGGATAAATTAGTGTTTTTGAAGTTTCTCTCAAAAGTAGATAGCAGTGAAGGAAAAGGTAACCACTGAAGTCATATCAAAAAGCAAGTTTTCATATTAAACAAATTTTGCCAAAATCTGACTAGTGGTTAGAACTTGTTTATCGTTTTTTCTGATTATTTTAAGTATATAGATATAGAAGTCATAGAAAACCATTTCTTTGCAATCGCACACACTATGTACAAGAATACAGCTTTAAATTATGGCATCAAAATTAAATGATTAACAGACACAAAGTAAGAAGACTATCTATATGCTAATTTAAGAACAACAAATGCTAAAACTTAAGGCAAGCTTGTGCAACAGTATATTCTAGTGATGCAACTCCACTATTTTCTTGTCTATTGAACTCTCCTAATTGCATAATTTGGTTTCTGGTATATGTATAAAATTTGAGGAAATGATCAATCAGACAGCTTATAAACTGTGGACATTATATGAAAATGGCTGAAAAATATTGTTATAAAGAATGGTTCTTGGGCAATCAAAAGAAATTATCATTTGCCCGAATGTACATCATTATGATAATAAAAGTTATCATTATACATTGTGTTAGTTTCCTTATGAAAGGGGTATTGGGTAAGAATATGAAAGGAAAATAATAGAGCTTTGATACAAAATCCTTTTCATTTTCTCTTTCTTAATTTTTCTTGATATACCCAAAATAATATAAATATTCGTAAAAACTGTAAATCATTTTTAGAAAAAAAAGGATGCATTTTTACTTAATTTATTAAAAGGCAAAAATTAAAGTTAAATCCATTTTTTGTGTACATGAGGGCAGCAAGGCTTTATAGTCGGAACCACAACGATTTCAAAATATCGTAGCATGTTAGTTATTTTCAACTCAAAACAAAATAAATAGTCAAGGAGTGTTCCAGATAAGCCCTTATGCTTTCTCAAAAATGAAATATAATTCAGCTAAACTTTTGAATTCTTTTATGGCTGATGCTGTAAAGGGAGTGGATATCAAATGGATGTCCCCTGAGAATAATACTGAGTGTATAGTTGCAGACTTTTTCATTTTCAGGTAGGGGTAGTTTTTGCTGTATGTAGATGTATAAGCAAAAACTATTGCTGTCTACAAATGATAGAAATTTCAAGGAATCAAAGTCACATAGTTGTTGATTGGTAGTAAAATGTATGTAGCGAAATGTGTGTGTACACACACACACAGGGTGGCCATAATTAAACTAACAGTGCTCTGTAGCGCGATCTGTTTATGAGAATGACGCCATTTTGTAGGAAGATTAAACAAGGCCTGAGACGAAGGACTCCGTGAAAAAAAAATAGTTCCAAAATTCACCGCTAGGGGAATCTGTGACGCTGTGTAATAGAAAAGAGTGTTAACAAATGCAAATCAATACGGAAATAAAATTACCTTTTATTTTGCACATTCAAATCATGTTCAATGTGGCTGCCGTGTTTGTGAACATATTGCATTCTGTGCTCAGTATTCATAACAGCAGAAAGTAACATGTCTGCAGGAATCTCCCGTACAATCCGTGATATGTTATCCTTCAACTTAGCCAGGTCCTGGACAACTCCTTGATAGACCTTGGACTTAAGGTAACTCCATAGCCAGAAGTCGCATGGGGTAAGATCAGGGGACCGAGGTGGCCATGCAGTTGGAAAGCAGCGGCTAATGACTCTTTCTGTTGTGAATTTCTGTCGTAGCAACTGTTGTATCCGTAAAGCAACGTGTGGAGGGGCCCCTTCTTGCATGAAAATGATTTTCCCCTGGCATTGTCTTTGCTGAAGAGCCGGAATGACAAACCAGTGCAACATGTGGCGATATTTCTCTCCAGAAACAGAACAGGTCACCGGTCCTGTTGGGGTAATATTCTCAGCGTTCTCTGTTACCAAGTAAGTGAAATTGCAGATAAAGAGACTTTATCGGTGTTTATGTAAATTTTTCGCTTTTTTAAAAGTGTTGCCATATTGTTCTTGAATTAAATCAGTAAATGTGCAAAATAAGAGGTAACTTTATTTCCGTATTGATTTGCATCTGTTAACACTCTATTTTCTATTACACAGCGCCACATATTCCCCTAGTGGTAACTTTTGGAACTAACTTTTTTTCGCGGAATCCTTCGTCTCCTGTCTTGTTTAATCTTTTTAGAGAAACTTATCACACCTTCAAGGGAAAGGAGAGCTAAAGAATCTGGATTCCAAATGTTTCCCATTGTGAAGGGATTATAATTAACACGTGTTCCAGAACGGTTAGATACTCGGACGCATCGTTGATGATCATTTTCCATGCCAGACTGGAACCACAAATGAGGGCATGTTACTGAACAACTATTGGCCGATAGATAACTTAAGTGGACCAGTGGGAAGTGTGAGACGGAGATAAGGCAGCGATAAAATGCGGAGTTTCTCTTTGAAGAAAGAGAAGTTAACGACATGCCCAAGCAATTTAACACAATGTTATGCTTGTAAGTAGACGACACAGCTATACTGCCCAAAATAAAAATCTGAAATACGTGCATATTGTGTTCAACAGACACCTACACAAATTGGAGGATTGGTTTCAGTAATGAAATATTGAAATCAATGTCTCCAAAACAGATGCGGCCATGTTTCATAGGTCCCAAAAGCAACACGATTTCTCGAAACTAACTATCAAAAATAGCCCCATCCCGTGGTCTCAGGAAGTCAAATATCTAGGAATTATTTTTACCGTAAGTTAAATTGAAGAAAACACTTTAACTATGTTAGTGACAAGTTATGTGCTCAGACGCGTAAATGTTAACTCCTTTATAGGCTGGAACTCTAAAATGAATAGAGATATGAAAATGCTTATTTTTAACGCCTATTTGCGTCCAGTTCTTACATATGCATGTCCGGTATGTGGCCATGGCGACAAATCAAACTTAACCATACAAGGATTACACAATCAGATACTAAGATCCATTTGTAATGCTAGGCGATACATGAGAAACACAGATCTTTGCAAAGCACTCAGATACAAAACCTTTACAGAAACCATTAAACAGCTTTCAACCAAATTATACACTAACCTAGACAACCATGAAAATGAAACAATAGCCCAAATTAGCAAATATATCCTCAACATCAAAGAAGGCCCCGCAATATTCTGCTACTCAACTAAATCAGCCTCTCCCCTCATGTATCGCCCCAACCAACATCCTTATAAACTAACCCTATTGGTCCCTCAAAAAAAATAGCCTAGTCTCTCTGTGTAGGGTACGAACTGCCCTCTCTTGGGTATTTTCACAGCCCCCCTGAAGAAGCATCACTCCCACATCTGCCCCGGCTAAAGGACTGATTCCGATTGGAGGACGAACCCTCTCCACCCCTGCTCCTGTGGAACCACACCAACTTCACCAGTAGCCACTCTAGCAGTGTGCATTAGTCGACGCCAGGTCTCCAACGTACCTGGTCTGAAGATAGCCTTGTTTCGCAAAGCAGGTGCTTCATCGAACAACTCTGTCTTGAAGAAAGAGAAGACTTTTTGTTTTGCGGGCTGCTGAGTAACAACCTGTTAGTTTTTTGTCATGTTATTTCTCCGAATTCATGGAGAACTCTTTTCACGATGAACCTTCGACTGTTGTGTAAATAT
>JAPMOQ010033694.1:7288544-7300354 GCA_026543055.1 Argiope trifasciata
TATATATATATATATATATATATATATATATATATATATATATATAATATATATATGACGGTGAACCAACAAAATGCACAAGTAACATACAGGACTGATATTAATTAACAAACAATTTTTTAATTATTAATTCAATGGATATAAAACAAATTCTACTTCTAAACTAAACGATTAATCCTTATTATAACTTATAACGATTAATCCTTATATTGAACAATAATCTCTGCTTAGAGGAAAAATTTTATAAGTCAAATATGTATTTATAATGGCACATTTTGCTAGTGAAATTAGAGACATAGCTATCAAGAAATCAAGGTTAAGCAAAATAATCCTCTCCCCCATCAAGCGGGGGATTCACGTGTTGAGTGCATATAGATAAAACATGGGGCAGTTATACTAGTTAGTAGAATCATATATGAGGAAGAGGAAGGGGGGTGAAAAATAAAATGAACTCAAGGGCGTTATTTAACTTTGTTGAGACAAACATTATGGATATTGGCGAAGAAATCATACTACTTCCTGCCGTCACTTATCTTCGCTATTCTATTAAGCTAACTTCTTGGGTAACCTGACCAGTGCTCCATCGACCATCACATTTGGCGATTTATTATAGTCAACTCTTCTCATCCCTCCGTTTTTTAAAATGAAATTCATTATAATTTCTTCAATAATACCGTTACTTTTATTTTTTGCGAGCCTTTTCAGTATTTCTCAAGTAATTTAAGTACTTTACGAGTCATACAGCTTTTGCTTAATCTTTGAATTTTTTAAAGGATGCCAATGGCTTTTTACATATATTTTAATAATTAAATTTTTATCTTGTCTGTAAAATTTAATTAGTTTAATTTGTTGAAATAAAAGATGTTTTAAGTATAATGTCTAGTTTTTTTTTTGCTACGACTGTAAACTTTCAATTGTTGAGACACTAAAAAGCAACTACAATCATGTACAGATTGATTCTAGATAATGAATCATTCAGTGGAATGAAATTATGCAACTATATTATTGGTGTTCAAAGAAAATTGAAATTTGGTGAAGGCATAAAAGTACCTTAATTAAACATATTCTGATATTTTGATTTTTATTATATTGATATTTTAGTGTTATTTATTTACAATATATACCTTATTGAAAAAATAATCAGATAACATCACTTTTTGAAAGAAAAAGGTTTCATAACCTCCCAACCCCCCAATTTTTTTTGCTATTATTTATTATTATTTTTGATTCCGTTGCTTGTTTCTCAGCAAACCGATCGTTCTCGTTTGACAGTAGAAAACTATGCTAATTTAGCAGTCGTTAACTGTGTTATATAGTTACCTTTCTTTAAATATGCCATTATTGGTGACATTATTTGAATTGATTTAAAAAAATGCATAATGCAACACATTCAAGGGATGCTTAAAATGAAGAATGCCGCTTTTAGCTTAAAGCTTAACATATGCAGATTATTACCACATAATTTTGGAAGTATTAGTATTAAACTCTCAATCCCTCTTTTCACCAAGATTGAAATATTTTCGTAAAGATACATGAAACGTAATACTTACAGCTGGAGATCATTTACAACTAACTAACTAAAGACTATCAAATGAAATGAAATACTATCAAATCTTTATTGATTTGATTAATTCTGTTTGCAATTGTGTGCAACTTTTTAAAACTATATAAAGGTATAACTATATAAAACTATATAATCATAAGAGCATTCCGGCATTCCTTGCAGAAAGAACTGTTTTTTAGAAAACAATACTTACATTTTAGTCTCATAAGCAAAATTTACTAATTGATGAAAGGTTATTTGAAAGCCAAAGCAAAATTTCTAAGTGCTAATAACTATTTTTTACAAACTCTATACAATTCGGATTTAGGATTTGAGCCATATACACTCATCAAACAATTCAAAAAACTAAATTAATTTCAAGTTCGGCTCAAAAATAGGTTTTTTTTTTCGGAAACTACAATCAATGGGAATATTTTCTCTCGGACTTTGTTGTATGTGGTAAGTTTTGAAATAAATATCGTAATACAGCGAGGAGAATCGAGTATTCAATTGACCTTTTTCCGTTTAGCTGACTGAATCCAAGATTTCATTTATATAGCTTGTTGTGTTTCGGAGTTATCACATATTTCCGAATACAGATCAAAATCAATCCTTTGATGAATTCCAAATTTCAAATACATCTGTAATTCTGCTGATGAAACTATATGGCCTAGTTTCTTCAGTCGAAAATTAGCATGCATCAGCTGAAATTATAAGCCCGCGTTTTTTAATTTCGTTTTCTCATGCATATGAATCAATCCGCAGACAAATTTCTGCCGATGGACTTCGTCCAAAGTTTGATAGAAATATGGAATTTTGGATTATTGGTCAGGTTTTCGAGCTATTGTTTTCACAGGCAGACAAACTGATCGACTGACGGACATAATTCTCGATGTATTTTTTCCATCTCATGGAGGTCTAATTTATGGCGATAAATAAAAATCTCGATATTAAATATTTTGACGATAAATATTTGGTCCTATAAATCATGTGCAAGAAAGTAGAAATTTTCTAAGATATTGTCTTTGGATATCCTTATAACATTGAATTTTTTTTTGTGTTGATGTTCTTAGTCATAGAACTTATAGAAATACAATTACAGTGTGTTTCCTACCAACAATAACAGTTGAACAGAGACAAAAATTTATTTCAGCAGGAATTTTCGAACAGAAAATATTGCGAAAACATTGTTTAATTGAAGGATAAGTCTTCCCATCACCCACAAATATTTCGGCCAAATAGTTGGCAATTGCTTATTTGTTTACTTTATTTATTTAATAATCTCCTCTTAAATTGTCTTGCTTTTTAAAATATCTAAAAAGCATTGAAGCAGTTTAAAAACGTTTGGAATAGAATACTTTCTGTTCCTCCCTTTTTCTCTCCCTCTCTTTTTCATTTCGGTGAAGTAGTGCGGTATTCATCTCGAAAATTTTAATATTAGAGTTCGGCATTCCGTTAAACCGTGCTGCCCTCTGGTATACAGCATCTTTACGGTAGAGTTTTAGATCGCGAACTTATACCTGAAGTTTTATTGGATTTCACAGCATCTGCGCTTTAATTTGGAAGGATGATGCCTTTTATTCAGGGATAAGTTAAGATTATTATTGTCATTATTTCTTGGGGTTATAAGTGCGAGAGAATAAACAAGTTGAGTTCATTTTGTGTCATACATTGAGCTAAATTATCATGATTAAATTTCATACATTTGTATTTTCATTTATTCATCTAGGATGCACAAAGAATACAAAGTTAAGGGTCCCGTTTTTCTTCCAAATTTTCAAACTAATTTTTTTATTAATTTAAATTTAATCTTTATATAAATAGTTTCAAGAAGAACCTTTAACCAACTGAAATAACAAAGACACAAAATTGCAGACCATTTTCTAAAAAGTTGATTCCAATATATTACTTACGAAAAACTCACAACTGAAATTTGAAAGAAATTCTAAGCAAAATTCTGAACAAATGAAAAACTTTTTTTAAACAAGATCTAAATAACATTTAATAATTTTTAATAATAATCGGCATTTTTAAAAACTTATAAGACATATCAGCTTTTTTTAGAACTGTTGGCGCATGTGCACTCCCAACCGGTCATGTGATCACGAGTGTAAATTAGGGGAAACTTAAAGAGACGCCGTCAGGATTTCGGCAATAACAGACGTGGGTAAACACAGTGCAAAAGAATGAATCGAAACCCACAATGACAAATTTTACTATCATCTATATCATAGGTTCCCGACGTGGGCGATAACACCCCCTTGTGGGCGTTTGAAGCTTTCAAGGGGGCTGTAAAAGACCCAGAGAAAATTAGGGAGCTTTGATATAGCACGAAGGGGCGTTAGAGGATTAACCAAATATAGTGTACAATAACTTCAAGGAGCGATTCCAGGACATTATAAGCATGGACAGACCAGACTGGGTTTTGGATCATTTTTCCAATGTAGACACAGCAGGATCACCTCAGTTAGAAGAGCTAATAGAACTGACGGCAAATGAGGATCGAAAAATTAAATTCGAGAATTTTGTCTGCAGAAGTCTGTTTCGCAACTGCATTCAGGATTATGGTTGATTGTTCAACGATTTCTGATAGCATTCTCCTCTTCACATTTAGCAGAACGTGGATTTAGTGCTGAGGCAACATTGGTAACGAAAAAGAGAAATATACTTCATATTACTGAACGCGGCCACTTACGATTTTTAAGAGAAATCGAGCTTGATATTAACAAGCTCCTTAAAATGCATCAAATTCAGCCTTCTCATTAGTTAAGTTAGAAATTTGATGTCTTTAAAATAAAAATACTTTATAATATAATTAAGTATTGTGACCGGTGGTTGGTGGGTCCTAATTAAGATAAGCCTTCTTGTGTAACATTCATTTATTATTAAAACATATAAGGTTACGTTACACACAGACACAAACAGAGAGTGGACAAAAAACACGTCAACACATAACGATAACAGAGACTTAACTGACTGTCTCTCTAAGTACTCGCCAGAGGGCGGCGTGTAATGAGTGAATCATAGTGTAGGGGGAAAACAGAGTGCTACAGTCTCCCCCTCTGGTTGCGCCGACGTCCCGGCAAGTAGCCAGTACTAGAAGTAGGAGCTCTTGTTGCAGTCTGTGTTCTTGTTTTGGGCCTTTGGTTTCTCTGGGTAAAGGGTTTAAGCCGAGAAAATTTTGGCACAAACAAAGTTCCTTGATTTGTGGCATGGGGTGTCACAGTAATTTTTGGTTCAGATGAAGTGTCGTGATTTGTATCATGGGGTGCCACAGTGACTTTTGGTGCAGATGAAGCGTCTTGATTTGTGGCATGGGGTGCCACAGTGATTTTTGGTGCAGATGAAGCGTCTTGATTTGTGGCATGGGGTGCCACAGTGATTTTTGGTGGTCGACCTTGCTTTCTGAGTGGAGCAATTGGCTTTGAAGTCACATCTTTAAAAGGCGAAAGTGCATAAACATGATAGGTTGCAGACGGCTTGTCAAGACTAGAAATAACATATGATGTTGGCGACTTCTGAGTTAGTATAAGGTATGGACCATCACGTTTGGGCATAAACTTTGAGGTATTCTTGTTGTTGGCTTTGCTAATGGGATGCAAATTTACCAAAACTTTATCACCAGGAGAAAAATAAACAGTTTTTCGATTTTTATCATAGTATTTCTTCCGTTGATCTTGCTTCTTTTCTATTCGGTCTCGTATATCATTTGTGATATGTGCAAATCTTTTGAGATATGGGGTTATCTCTGGAGCAAAGTTATCATTTTCAACCACGGCTTTGAAATTTTGCGCAACCTCGTCAACAGTGCGCAGTTCTCTTCCAAATTGTAGGAAGGCAGGAGTATGTCCTGTAGTATCACAAATAGTTGTATTCATGGCAAATTGAATTACAGGGAGTTTCGAATGCCAGGTATCATGTTCATCTCCCACAAGTATTGCTAGACGAGGTTTAAGGTCTCTGTTTTTCCTTTCGACAGGGTTTGCTTTGGGAAAATAGACTGGAATTAAACATTGGTCTATATTGAGAGTACAACAGAGTTGTTGGAGTACGGAACTAATGAATTGTGATCCATTATCACTGATGATTCTTTTAGGTATGCCATACCGCATAAACACTTCTTCGATTAATGTTGTAGCACATTCATGCGCGGTGGCATGAGCAAGAGGAAATAATTCAACCCATCTTGTAGCACAGTCTGCCACAATAAAAATCCACTGTTTTCCTGTAGCAGTCCGTGATAGAGGACCAAATAAGTCAATCGAAATTATCTCGAATATTTGAGAATATACTGGAGTTCTTAACAATCCAGCAGGCTTTTGGTTGTTAGCCTTGTAACTGTTGCATTCTGGACAATGTTTTATCCATTCTGAAATGTAGGATTTCATTCCAGGAATTTGAGGCTATTTTATTATAAGTACCTTCAGTGCCGTAATGTCCAGCTGTAGGAGCTTCATGGTGTTCTCTAAGAACTCTTTCCCTTTCTTGCTTTGGGACAACCAATTGTGCTTCTTCAGATTCAGAATCTGGAGAGTAGCGATAGAGTAAACCATTTCTCATAAGGTAACCTCGGTTTGACCAGTTAGCAAAATTTTCATCTTTATCATTGTTTTCGAAACAGTCTATTATTTTCTTCAAATCGTCATCTTTTAACTGTTCTTCACGCATATCACTGGCCTTTCTTGATGGCAAATTGATAGATATAGTGCATAATTCACAATTAGAATTGTTGTGAACACATACAGGTCGCGAGAGCATATCAGCTATAACATTAGCTTTACCAGGAATGTATTCTACTGTCAGGTCAAATGATTGCAACTGTAAAGCCCATCTTACCAATCGGCCTGTTGGTGATTTCAGACTCAACAGCCATTTTAAGGGTTGATGGTCAGTCACAACTGTAATTTGGGCACCTTCTATGTAACCTCGAAACTTTTCGAGAGCCCATACGACTGCTAATGCTTCTCTCTCGGTTGTTGAATAATTTCTTTCAGATAAAGTAAGTAAACGACTCGCATACTCTATGGGGTGTTCTTCTTCACCTTTTCCTTGAATAAGGATAGCTCCTAGAGCATAATTTGAGGCATCTGTTCGGATAACAAATGGTTTAGTGTCATCGACTTTTTTTTAGAACCGGTGGAGAAATTAGTTTTTCTTTTAATGCATCAAATGCACACTGCTCTTCTTTGCCCCGTTTCCATGTGGTTTTCTTTTTAGTAAGATTGCTTAATGGGCGAGAAATTTCTGCAAACTGATGTATAAAACGACGATACCAACTGCAGGTTTGCAAAAAACTTTGGACTTGTTTTGTGTTTTGGGGAGGAGGAATTTTTACTATTGCTTCAACTTTTGCAGGATCAAATTCAATACCAGCCTTGGTGATATAATGACCTAAATATTTTACTTTGGGGCAAGCGAAATTGCATTTGTTTCTATTAGCATGCAATTTAAAGTATTTCAGGCGATCAAATACTTGACGTAAATCTTCAAGATGTTCTTCAAATGTAGAAGATATAACAATCAAATCATCTAAATATGCTAAAGTCTTGACTTTAAGGCCATTTCGGAAAATGTCCATGAGTCTTTGGAAAGTCGCAGTTGCTGTTTTTAATCCAAACGGCATCCTTGTAAATCTGTAAATTCCAAATTGACAAACAAATGCAGTTTTGTCTTTGTCAGGAGGATACATTTGAACTTGATGGTATCCACTTTTTAAATCAATGGTAGACATGTAAGCTGTTTGTTTTGCGGTTTGCAATAGGTCATCCATCCGAGGAAGAGGATAGGGATCAGGCTTTGTAACAGCATTGAGCTTCCGGTAATCCACGCAAAGACGAAAATCACCGTTGGGTTTTGGAACTAGCACTACTGGAGCAGCATAGGGAGAATCGCATTCTTCGATTACTCCAGAGGCGAGAAGTGAATCAATTTCCTTCTTCAAAATCTCTTGTATGGCAGGAGACAACCTGTAAGGAGGTACTGCAACAGGAAGCTTATCTCCAGTATCAATTTTGTGTTCGATGAAAGGTGTAGGCTCTCCCCCTGGTTGAAAGCATTTCTCGTATTCTACGAGAAGGGAGTTGAGGCGACGTTTTTGTTCATGCGAAAGATTTTTTCCTTCATTTTCACGAAGAGCACAGGGATTTGGAGTAGTAGGAACTGCCAGCAGAGCGTTTATGTCAGGTGGTGTTTTAATAAAATCATATTTGATTCGCGGAGATTCCGAGAAATACCAATGCCTGTTGCACAGATCTAGGACGATTCCTGCTTTACTCAAAAAGTCAACACCTAGAAGAGTTCTGTTTCCTCGAGAGTTTTTCAATACAATGAGTTCTGTCGGAATACTTTTACCTTTAACCGTCATGTCTACAGTTTTAGTGAGTATTTCCGTTTTCTGAATTTGGCCATCAGCTAGTGTCATATCTATAACTTGGCTTTTGAATTTCAAGCCGTTCTTCTTAAGAAGTTCAAATAGCTTTTCTCCAGCTACTGAATGTGTTGCCCCTCTGTCGGCACAAACAGCTGCATGAGTGTCACAAACAGAGATATCAATGATGCTTATTTGTTTATCCTCCATTGAAAAACTGTAAAAGTTCATATGATTGAGACTTGACGATACATCAGGGTTTAGTTTCAATGCTGGGTTGCATGTGAGACATTTTGCCTTGATTATTCCAGGAGCTCCACAACCATAACAGTTCAGGGGGTCCTCTTCAAGTCTCTCATTATTTCGTTCGTGTACTCTGTCTTTGTTAATGGAGTCCCGCCTACTTTGACTGGGAATCCCAGACAGAGACAATCGATCAGGATTATGTTCATTTCGAAACTTTGGGCATTTAGCGTTAAAAGTCCTATTTCTATTTGATTTTCCATAATCAGCTGGTTTCTTGAAGTTTTCCGACTTGTAAGCTTGTGTTTCTTTACTGTTTGGGCTCAGACTGTCGTAGGTGTCCAGTTTCTCTATTAGGTCATCGGGAGTGACCCATTCACACCATACATCCAAGAAATGGTCCTTTACTTCAGGAGGGACACGTTTTTTCATTTGATAGAGGATCTTCAAGTCCTTCAGCTTATCAAAGTCCTGAATATTCAGTTCTTCTAACCATCCTTCAAAGTAATTTCTTAACTCAAAATGGAAATCCTTCCAAGATTTTTCTGGGTTTTTTCTATGAGTTGCGAAAAGATGTCGCAATTTCTCTGCGTTTAATTTATATCTTTTTAAAAGCATAGCTTTTATATGTTCGAAATCTTGAGCTTTTTCCTCAGATTCTCTTGAAATAATTTTTACAACTTCATTTGGCAGGACGCCAAGTAAATATGCTACCCAATTTTTCTTATCTATTTTTAGAAATTTCATTTGTCTTTGAAAGACATTGATAAACAGTGACATGTCATCTTGTTGAGGGTCAAACTCAGGAATTAGACTCTTGAGTTGTAAATTTAGTTGATTTGGTGATGCAGCGACGGAACTTGAAGGCGACAGCTGTCCAAGTTTTTGGACTTCTAATTCCAAACGAAGTTTTTCTAATTTAAACGCGCTTTCACGAGAAACTTTTTCTTCCTCTTTTGCGGCAATCCTTTCACCGATCACCGAATTTAGGAATTCTCGCACAAAGTCTTCATCGTAGTTTTTACTGTGTATTATTAGGTCTTTTATGTTGGGGAGACAGCATCTTTCGGGACTTCAATACCCATTTCCTCAGCCACAAAGATGAGATCGGCTTTAAGACCCTTACCCAAGAAACTCATCCTTGTTGTTAGGTTCAGGCACTTGTACTCAACAACTTTCCATTGTTCACGAAATCACGTCTTTTACATTATATTTAAAAGAAATTTAAGAGTATAAAAAACACTTGCAATCACTAAATAATTTACAAAAATAAACACAAATGCACAAGATTCATTAAAGATAATATCAATTTCATAATATAAAGTTTTAAATTATTGTAATCGGTAAAACCTTATGAATTTCTTTCTAGAATGTTATCATAACATTTTAAAATTTCCAGTGATTATATTTAATTCTTCAATAAAATAATATTTACCAAAATTTATTAAAAGAACATGACATTTCTTAAAGAATAATCAAATCAAGAATAATAACGAAAAGTTGTACGAATACTCATAAAAAGGAAAAAGTATATATATATATATATTTCTATACCATGCGCTTAAAAAATAAAATATAGAACAGTTCTGGCAGAAATAATGATCACTTTTTTTATATATACACACATTAAATCTTTGAAACCACAATCCGAAAAGATCTTTCCTTTTTATTTTATTTATTTGCTCCAGTAATAAAAGATCAGTAGGTTTGTACTCATTTAATATGATATAAATGAATCATTCAGATTCTTTTTCTGTATCCGGCGTATTACATTAATATTCCGAAAAGCGAAGAGAGAGAAGGGGGGGGGGTGAAGCAGACATTTGGCGCGCCGAATAATGGCTACGCAAAAGAGCATCATTTGCGTTTCGTTCCGAAACCGAAACTGACGAATGAAACTTAAACTATATATTATTAGGTTGAAAGAAATATTTTTTCAAACAAATATAACTTTTTAACACCAATAGAAAATCTACATATAGAAATATGAGAAAAGCTTTTAAAGAACTGCTTTTACAAAACTTTAAATTGACTGTTATATCATGAGTTTTATACAACAATAGTATACATATGCCAAGGGTGTGGCGAATTGAGTTAACACAATTTTATTTAATCTAAACGTATGAATGAGCATGGTATTCTTTTCCAGGATGGCTACAGAAATAAAGTATTCAAAATTTGAAACAAAAATAAGTACTTATCATTTAATGAAGCAACGATGGGATCTATCCCATCCGCTTGGCAATAGAAAGCCTTTTACCTCCAGGGCGGGGAATTAACATAATCCAATGTAGATAAATCTTGCACAGGGTGTGCATTCGAATTGCTTTTACCTGAAAAAAAATTGAGCCAAACCTCTGTGTTCGGAACTTTTACTCTGTTTTTTGAAGGCTGAAATTTAAAAGCACGCTTGCGCGGCAATGCGGAGGGCGCAATTAAATGCTGGGCGTCAATGTAAACACAATTAAAACACGTTGGGTGCCAATGTGACCGGTGGTTGGTGGGTCCTAATTAAGGTAAGCCTTCTTGTGTAACATTAATTTATTATTAAAACATATAAGGTTACGTTACACACAGACACAAACAGAGAGTGGACAAAAAACACGTCAACACATAACGATAACAGAGGCTTAACTGACTGTCTCTCTAAGCACTCGCCAGAGGGCGGCGTGTAATGAGTGAATCATAGTGTAGGGGGAAAACAGAGTACTACAGTATGCGTTTGGATGGGTCTCCGAAACTGTAAATTTATTTATTTAGAAAGCAATAGTTTATTATGAATTAATTCGTATCATCAAAATCCATGCCTATCCTTATGAAACTTAAGCTAAAATTTTTATTCCTCCTTTTTTAAATAAAGAAGAAATTCAGTAGCGTTTAAATTTCAACAATATTCTATCTATTAGAAAATTTTTTTAATTCTTGTTTTTACCATGCATTATGTACGCTCTTATTTATCTGGAGTTGGAGGGGGGCGATACTGAAATATTCATTAGAAAAGAAGGCACCAGTTCAAAAAAGGTTGGGAACCTCTGATCTATATTAATGTTTTTGTGTTGTCTTGTGAGATGTCAATAAATAATTCAAAAAAAGGCAACACTGGTCCGTCGTTATTTTATCTAATGGGGTATGGTTTCTAAGCCACCACAAGAACTATAAAATAAAAATATATAAAACTTGCAAAATTTTTCCAAAATTAATTTGAACCATACTTGATTTTAATTTGAATATGTTAAGCCCAGCTTTTACAGTTAAATGAAAACATCAATTAAATAATTTTTAAAATAGCGTCGAAAAATATTGAGGTGCCCAGAAGTCGAGCAAATTGTAGGGATTTAATATTTCATTCGTATTTATCGGGAATCAGTTTAAATCAGGCCCAGGTAATTCATTAGACTGTGCTGCCATCTGATATAGCACATCGTTACTACACAATTTTAGACCGTCGACTAATACTCGACATTTTACTGTCTTTTGTAGAAAATGCGCTTAGATTTGCAGGGGTGAGTCCTTTTATTGAGAGACAAGCAAAAATTTGAACTTGCGTGTGAGACAAGAAAATTATTTTGCGTCCAGTTTATGCTATGCATTTAAGTTACCACAACTAAATAAATTTCTATTTATTGTATTTTCATCCATTCACTGCTCAATTTTCAT